>JASGXE010006354.1:0-21891 GCA_030068105.1 Sinentomon sp. SZTP_YWyxl
GATAAAGTCTGTTCCTCATGGCCCTTTTAACCGACATTTAAAACTCGAAAAGCCATGTGGCAAAAACCGGCGCGTGCAGAACTGGTGCACACGACAGAGCTTGCAGTTTTAGCTGTCCATGTGCGCACTCCGCAACACGACGACATCGTGCATCATCCAAAACATGCGTCGTGCTGCGCAGGATCACTGGGGCAGGCAAAGTTGTTCGCTTCCATGGAGGCAAACGCCCATATGATTATGACGCTTGCGATCAGCTATTACGTAGATAACTGCCGATAATATGCTTGCTTGCGATGGGTGTAAAATTGTTTAATGGTTCAATAATTTCAATGGTAAAATTCCAAAAATGGGCTACAGTTTTCATTCGGTGACCAACGATTTTTGTTATACACGGTCAGTTAAGTGACGAGTTTCGCTTCACTTAAGTGTAGCAGCCGTGATGTCTTCGCGTGGCCGACTTTTTTTAGTGCTGGATCATATGTTATCAAGGGCCAATCCAAATCTGCAGTAACAACCCGTGGAGAACGTGATAGAGTTAACTCATCCCAAAAAACGATTTGAGTAATTTTAAGACCGCACGGTTCAACGTTTAAAATAAAAAAAGGTTTGCGAGTCTGGCTTTTCTGCGAGCATTCCGCGAGAAGTTAATTTTGCCGCAGGAGACACAACCACAGACCATTCGAATTACCAAAATGCTCCATATTTCGAGTAATTGCCGTTGGCCATTTAGTTTTGGCAAATTTTGTCCTCAACATGTGAAAAGCACCTGCGCGTATAACAACGGCCCAACATATGGAGTTTCAAAGTGTTTCAATTTAAACTGGTAAAATGGTCATTCCCCATACCATTTCAAATCGCAGAGATTTCCGTTCGTAACAATGTTCTTGACGCATATCGACAGTTTTTTTTTTTTATCATGCACTTATGGACGTCTTATGGCATGTGGCAGAGGAAATTCTTCCTTTGAGCAGTGTTATTGTGGTCAGTTTAGCTGGGATATCGGCGAGGGTATCGGCAGACACACTGGTCAGTGCGACTGCTCCACACCCCCACCGCTCCAGGCCGAATCCACAACCATCCGTGCTGCCAATTTTCGGCTATTGCCAACCCGCAGGATGAACCTGCCAGTCCTCTGTCTTGGGCTTGGAACCATGTTTTCTGGAAAGTGCGCAGTGTGATGCTGCACACGGCACTCCTGTTTCCATCCGAAGGAGATGGATTTTGCCACTAAGCCCCCTTTAAGCAGCACAACCTGAAGTGCAAGATTGTTTACCCATCCAAGTAGTTACGAAACTGATTCAACGTTGACAAAAAGTGTCAGGTTGTAATTTCGGCTATAAAAGTGATCCTGACTTATAATTTGGTTTTTGGCAGAATTGAGTTTTTTACTTTCATTATTCCAATTCCAAATTACATTGGGCATGGGCCCCAAACCGAGGTACCAACACCCTTTTTTATGTTTCAAAATTGCAAACAGCAAAAATATGCAAAAAACCAACAACATGCTTTGGATTTGAGTGTTTTAGGCAAACCAAAAGCAAACTTAAAGCCGGAACCAGGCGGATTTGATTTGGAACAAAGCACTTTGGCAAAGCAGCCATAAATTTTGTTTCTTTCGAATAAAACAAAAACTTGGCAAAAATTGATGCTATGCTCTTCAGGGTACCCTATCTCGGGAGCTATTTTTCAAACTTTTGATGCTTCTTTCTTTTTCTCCTTTTGGGCTTTTTAACCCCAGAATGTTCTCTTTTTTCCCCAAACCGTTCCTTGGAACCCCTCTGAGGGGAAATGGTATTTTTGGATGAGCTTTCTTGGATGTTTGACATCGAATCCACATTTCCATTTTACACTTAGATGGGCGGATGGCCCTTCATTCTTCTTGAGAAGTTCAATGAGGTCGTTTCAGACAAAATATGCCAAATGTGCAACTTTGCAGCCGCAATTAAAGAAATCTAATTGGCAGGAATCTTACAAAACGATCTTGATCTAAAGTTCTTGCACAAATGTTCTTATTTCCCCTTAAAATAACCCCCTCCCAATTGGGTTTCCCTTTCGCTTCAAAAAAAGCAAATGTTCGCCGATATTTTTCTAAAGCCCATATAACATGCGATGCGCAATGCGAAAAACTCATAACAGTCAACTACCTTATAGCCAAACAAACTCCCGTCGAATTTGCCCCTCAAAAAGAAATTAGGTAACCACTCATCAGAAACCGTCTTGGCATTTATCTCCTGCGCTCATGACACGTCAAACCCAAACCAGGAGAAATGACAACTTTTATTGGGAATTTCCCAATTCGCAAATACTTACTCGTACAACGCCATCAGCTGTTTGGGTTTTCAAAATTCAAGAAAGACGCTGACATCAAATACGTACCCATTATAATTTGTCACGGTTCGGTCGGCGGTTGCAATTGCGCGACCTCGCGACACGCTCTCCGTGGAGCGCGCGGTGCAAAGGCCAACCGATTGTTGTTTTTGTTCGTATTGTTGCGCAACACTGACGATCCAAGAAACAAAAAAAAGGATTTTCCAATTATTTCTTCATTAATCTCAATTTATTGCCAATGGGCATCCCTCATATCCTGCTCTACGGGCTCATCTCTGCGAGTAATTCAAGCAAAATGGTCCTGGAAACTAACCAAGCGCCTCTTTGCTTTGAGAGTCACACGGATGAAGGAGAAGTTTGTACGCCAGGACACTTTTGTGGACAACTTGTTGACTATACCCAAAATTGTTAGATGGATAAAAATGATGCCTTATTCTAATTGTGTTACATCTGATGGTTTCTCATTCCGATTTGTTAAGCTTTTTCCATCCTTATTTGCCAAATTTTTAATTGTAGTGATGAGAAAATCTCTGTGCTCTGGAAAATTACCATGTAAATGGAAGCATGCATTGTATGTCCACTGCCAAAAAAGGAGATCCTCGCTCATTTTTGGATAATTGGGAGATTTTATCCCCGAACCTACATGGTTTCCGGGCTGGTTTTTCGTGTGAAACACAGTTGGTTTGTTTTTCCCAAATCATCTCCGATATCCTTGACAAGGGGGGTCAGATCGATGCAATGTTGATTTTCAAAAGGCTTTCGACTTGGTTCCCCATTCTTCCCTTATCTTGAAACTATGGAATGTGGGAGTGAATGATGAGCTCTTCAACTGGATTATTGATATCCTTCGGGATCGCACTCAGCAAGTTATGCTTCAAAGTTCATTTTCGAATATTGGTAGGGTGACCTCTGGTGTTCCTCAAGGGAGTGTGCTTGGGCCTACATTGTTCTTAATTTTCATAAATGACTTGCCCAGCCACCTAGTGTGTCGATCTTTTCTTTTTGCAGATGACAGCGTCATGACGAAAAGAAGTTGAATGTCCTGATGAATCTCCAGTCTTTGAATAATGATCCCGTGAGAATTGAGCAGTGGTGTACTAATTTTGGCATGAGGTTAAATGTTGATAAATGTGTGGCTATGTCATTTTCTAGGAAGATGTCTCCTATTGTTGGTGTGTACACTTTGTTAAATTCTCAATTACCTCTGTTAGATATTTTTACCTATTTGGGTGTAACTTTTACAAGAAACCTTTGCTGGGGTCAACATGTTGATAATGTGGTGAAAAAAGCAAACTCTGCTTTATATTTTGTTTGGCGTACTTTCTCGACAGTTAGTAAAATAATTAAAGAAAAAGTCCACTTCGCTCTGGTTCGGTCCCTGATGGAATATGCTTCAGCTGTATGGGACACATACAGACTGATACATGTGGAAAAGCAGGGTTCATAGAAGGGCAGCACGTTTTGTGTCAGGTAGGTACTGCTTTTCACACTGTGTGTCATCCATTCTGTCTGCTTTTGGTTCGATATCGCCAAGTGGTCTCGTGTCAAGGAATGCCTATTACCTCCTGCTTGTATATAGGAAGACATGATCATGTTTCAAATTACGCTGCAAAGCATTTTAAAAGGATGTTGGAAAGTTCTCGTTTGTTGCTAGGACTGTTAACGATTGGAACTCTCTTGATGCCAGTGTCTTCGGGGATGGAAATAATATTTCTGTAAAACCATTTCGTGAGAATGTATCAGGTAGTACCAGCAACAGTGCATGTTATAATCTGGTGTGAGTATTTGTCAATTTATGTAAGTTATGACCAGGCTGTAAAGCTGTCTACTTGTTTGTTAATTTGCGCCGGACTGCGTCCATACAAATTAAATTTTAAATAAATAAATAAATAAATAACGGAAAATTCAAGCAAAGACGGTCCTGAAATCTAACCAAGCGCCTCTTTGGGAGTCATGTGGATGACGGGGAGGTTTGTACGTACGCCGGGTCAATGAACACTTTAATCAAAGACGGTACTGAAAACGACAACCAAGACCCTCTTTGTAAGTCATGCGGATGACGGAGAAGTTTGTATGCCAGGACAACGGAGATTTCAAGCAAAGACGGTCCTGGAAATTAACCAATCGCGGATCGCCTCTTTGTGAGTTATGCGGATGACGGAGAAGTTTTCACGCCAGGATAGCGAACAATTCAAGCTAAGGCGGTCCTGAAAACTGTAACGAATCCCCAATTAATAATCATGCCGGCAGAGTGGTCCTGAAGTTTTGAGAATAAAATTAACAGGATGACTTCCTGATTATGCCACATGAACCAGACACACTGATATTCAACACTGTTTCTTCGACACCCATCATGGATTTTCAAGATGCATTGGAGTCCAAACACAGACCCAACCCCATGGTGCGCGTGTGTACGAATCCAGTTTTGTCCCTGATCATTTGTAACACAAACGCTTTACGGCATTGAAAAAATGTCCCGTTCAGATTTTATGGACGCCACAAGGTCACAGAAGAATGGCCACATGATGGGTAAATGGATGGAAGAATTCGTCTTGATACTTTCAACGAAATTTTTGTATGGAAGAATGAAAAAAAATCAAGTTTTGCAACTTTTTGCACACAGAGAAGATTCAAATAATATTATGATGCTGTCGTCAAAGCCAAAGCAGTCCGTTTTGGTTTTTGCACTGGATAATAGTTTTCCCACTGATGTTGAAATACAGTGCAGCTGCTGGCTGGAGTTGTGATGTACGATAGTTGAATTCCTAAGCATTAGCCGCTGCCCATCAGTGTGTATGTCTATGTCTGGAATTTCGCCGACAGCGCAGCCAAGCCGCTTCGTTTTGTTGTCGTCTTAAACAACTTCGGCGAACTATCGAATTGTGGATGGGATTGCCGAGTGCGAAAACCATAACTTTTAAGGCTGCGGAAATTAATATTCCAAGCACGCTTCGGAAATCTGTTTTCCAACGAATACAGTTATCCAACGTCTATTTCGGCGATATCTGGCCCAAGGCCAAGTGTCCACGTCATATTAATTGTTCAACTTGACCTTGCTTACAAGATTGGTACCAACAATGGAGGGAAATCGCAATCAAATGAAGTGAGTTTCGAAACATCGAAACCTGGGGAGAAATCAGTGGAATTCTTTTGACAGCACAGGTGGACAGATGCAGGTGATGAGATAAAGCCGAGCTCAATGAAACAATGGACATATTCATTGTCAGGATCAATGTGACGGACAGGTTGCGGAATAGGCTCGTCTGTTTATTGACACTTGACAGGCGGCGACCGGTGAGAGGAGAGGTGGTCCACAATAATTATTGAATGCCGGCACCTGTCAACTTCAACTGAGATGAAAGAAGGGACTTGACACCCCCCAACCCCCTGGAATCTTCACGCAACATCGACTGTCGACAAGAGTCAAGAGGCATGTGATCAAACAGGGAAGTTGCATCAATCTTTTTGAGAATCGAACAATTATCAAATATGAAATTAATTTCAATGGATACCGCATCAAGCTGGCCCATTTGGCATAACCCCACTTCGCATAATTAAAGTATTAGAGATAGTTAACCTCGAAAGAGGTATAGAAACAATACCTCTCTTGAGATAAACTTTTCTCAAAATGAAAGCAACCATTTACGAGTGCATATCAATATATGGGTCCAATCACAGTCGTCTGCATAGTTCTGAACAACCAACAACCTTTAGCCTGCGAAGCAGCTTATTCCAAGAATCAATTTTACATTGTCAATTAATATTCCGTTGCCGAATTTGAGGCTCTAAGCATAACCTCCTCAAATGCCACAAAAGACTTGAGCAAGGTTAGTCTGTCGCATTGCAAATCATTTTCTGTGCCTTTGATTTTAATTTGTTGATTGTTTGTGTTGTCCCATCTTTCCATTTCATATTCTCTTTTGAATTTTACGTGTACCTATACTCCATTTGTTTTGTCGTGTTTGAATAGTTGGCCTGATGGTGCTGTCGTGCTGTGTTGGACCGAATATATCTCCGTTTGTCATCTCTCTATGTATACATAATCGAGAAGAGAAGCTGGTTTTTGTTGGACGAGTTTAGCTGATCTAACCGTCGAATTTGTGCCATGGCATGTGACCACTTGGCATGTGACCCTTTTCCCTTGGCATGTGACCCTCTCTTGTGACCTTTTCTTGGCATGTGACCCTTTTCCAAAACTTTGTACCCTGATGGGGGGCGCGGGTCCATTCGATTTTGTACTCGTTGTCTAAAATGCGCTGCTTTTGAAGTAAACTAGCAATTCGGTGCGAAAGTCAATGCGGCAAAAGACGGATTGGGCAAAATCAACATCGCAGTGGTCCGATATTCTTGTTTGTTTGTTTGCTGATTGCTAAAGAACCAATTGAGACCATCGATGGTCTGGTCTCAACAGGTTCAAAAAGAGACGGGCTCTGGCTCTGAAAAGTGAAAAGATGCAGCCAGCGACGTCAAGGTCGTTCTTTTGTGAACGGTTTTTTCGAATCATGACCACTCATTAAGAGCATTACGTGTGGTGTTCTTTCATTTTTTTTTTTGTTATTTCGGGTTTTGCAACTGACACGTTCGATGGTTAAGCAGATACCTGCACACAGGTGAAGCAGATTCTCCTGAAATAACGCAGTCACACATGCACAAGTCTCTCAATGTCAATGAAATTCCTCGAATTGACTGCTGTTGAGTATGCGAGTTGCCAATGAGCAGTGACTCGCCATAAACGAGAGCTGATTAGTGTCAGCTTGAGTAGTTCTCCTGTCTGTCCCTTCAGAGACATCTGATTGGTCTGTGAGATTGATGCCATCATCTATTGACAAGGCCTTTAACACTTTGCCTGTAGGTACTTATTGAAAACAAAATATGTTTTTCGTCAAGAAAGTTAAATGAAAATGCCACAAAGGAGCATCTTTGGTCTTGACGACTTGACAGAAAAACTTCATCGCTGAATTGAAGAAAATCACTTCTCAACAAAAACAAATTTTGTCAGGTTTCGGCAAGTCATGACACTTGTTACACCTTTTGAGAAGGTGCGTTCGCTTGAACTTCGCATCAAAATTCCGACAGATGGACAGCGGAGAGCAATAATTTCCCCAAGGCCGATGGTCAAGCACTAGGTACCTACTTCTGCCGGAGTCTATTTTCACTGATCCAGATTCGTTGCATATGTTCACAGGCTGTGTCTACTGTTTGTAAAACACATATCCTGATGTGGTTCAAATAATTATTGAGAGAATATCACTGATCGCCTGCTAATTGATTTTGCCGACAAATCGATCAACACAGGGGGATAGGGCATCAGGTAACAACTCCTTGGAGTGTCAACCAACTGTGAGGATGATATTCATTTTTGTGAAAAGAATAAATATATTTTTCTTGAAAGGTTCTTGAGAAAAAGAAATTTACTGTTAACCAAAATGTACAGCAACGAAATGGTAAAAAAGCAGAAGTGACAGTCAGAATTATTGGAGTTTCCCAAATGGTGTCGAATTTTACAGTGGAGGGTCCCATGTACTCGTAATTTGGGAGTATCACCATCAGAAATCATCGGAGGACAGACTGGACAAAAAGCCATTTACATTCAGATCTTAGAATTGCCTCGGGATGCTGCCCACATGGTTTGGCAAACCACTGAAGGATACCTGTAGGTATATTTTTAGCTAGCCATGGTTGAAACCAACCCTTGAAAATCAACCAACCCTTAGAAGGAAAGTCATTCTGTGTGAAAATAGATTTTTTTTTCTTTTCACAGAGATTGACTTTCATCATCAGGCATAAAATGGCTTCTTACTCCATTATGTCTCAGGGTTGGTTGATATTTTACCCAGCATGGATATAACCAGCATGGAAGGTATGGTGTGGATTGTGTAGATTAATTACAGAGTACTTTTTATTCCCTCATCTGTTGCCTGTTTCTTGACATTTTCTTGACATATGCATGAGCAATGAGCAATGGATCCAGAACGATCTGATCTGCTGAAGTAGACTATGGGGACTCTTAAAACGATTTTCGGGTCTTGAGATCACAGGTCGCACACATGGCTAGACACATAATCCAGGTGTCTCTTTATTCAACCCCTCTTATCTTCACTTTCATCCAGAATAAAACTGCACTGCTCATGAAAATAATTTTTATTTCTTTTTCAGTTTTAATAACATATTGTTTCTACGTTGTCTCTTTCGAGAGACGAGTGCAACAGGCCATCAATTATGACATCGGATCGGTGAGTGATCACTGGTCACGGACACTTGGAAGAATGATATGATGATAGAACTGCATGACTGATTCCTGACTTCTGACTCCTCCACAAAGTATACCTACACGGGTACACGACGTTGCCATAAAGACATGTAAACCATGATTTGTAATAAAATAAATTTACAGCGCGAATGAAATCGTGTGAAAACGTGCCCAAGGTTCGAAATGTGGCATTTATTGCTGGGGTATCTATGTGTCCAGCGCGGCATGAAATGGTAATGCCCAGATTGACGTCAGTATAAGCAACATTAGCTCAGAAAAGGCAAGTGGAGTAAACAGGGCGATCCAGAAATAGCGTTACAAAATGCGTATCACTTTACATTTCTGACTGTTAATCCGTTATCAAAAAGCAAAAGGCCCACAATTTCACTTTTTGTTAGGGAAACGCTGTTCTTGGCCTCCCAAGGCAACATCAAAATAGTGGATATCGTGGTCAACATCAAAAAGTGTTTTAGTTCGAAGATCTTTGTTTTTAGTAGGTTTGATATGCGAAAAAAGAGAGACAAACCTTAGGCGATCAAAGACTTCCGGAGTTGAGATCGACCTTTTTAAGGCGCTTATCACAAGGCATATAATATTTGAGGGTGAAAGAAGCAACCCTTAAAACGAGATGGGAACATGCCAGAATCCCATGTTAGGTGTTTTGGATTTTTTTATTTTAAACTCTGTGCTGTTTTGAGCTGCAGCAAAGGGACCGAAGAGGACTTCAGTGTATTCTCCCCATGGACGCTCTCACATGCATGAACAGAGGCACTCACACTGTATCTGTATGCGTATGCAGCTCGTCAGGCCGTGACAAAAGATTAGCACTCCCATAACACTCTTTCTCTCAAGGCAGACCTACTTCCACGCCTGGTTACGTATTCATTGCTAATTAGGGTGCACTTGGCTCGGTTCGGTTCGGTTCGGCTCGGCCCAACAATTCCGACCTGTTTTTGCAACTGAAACTGCAGCTATATCAATTTTCACATCTCATGTGAGGCCTTCGAAAATGACACAAAAACTAGAATACACAGATGACAAATGCATATAACAAATGCATCACTCCCTTGCAGCTGCCTCTGCCTCCAAAATATGATTTATTGGCATGAGGCTCATAACTCCAAGTTTGGTGCTTTCGACGATACACAACCGGACAAAAATGCCACTTTTTCGCTGCGGTGAAAAGTGGACATATATTTTGCAACAGCGCAAGGTAATGTGTGACGCAAAGGAAACAAGGCGTGCACACGCTTCCGTTGTTCTTGTTACGTGCGTCACGCAATTAAAAGGACGACCACATGCAACTGCCAAAAATCAACCGGTCAAGCAAGACATTCGAAAGAATAAAAGGTCACAAAACCAGCGGAAATTCCCGGAGGTTTTCCAGGTCACATCCTTACAACAGTTTAAAATGCGGAAGAAATCGCAGGCGAATTGCTTTACACTTTACAGTCCAGAAATGATAACTCCCGTCCTTCTTGGATCCAAAATAACGATTTTTTAATTCAATGTGAAGTTTATGCAGCGTTCATGTGATGCAGCCTTTTTTGGCTGGAAAATTCATTTCTGCAAACGGTTCTCATCTTAAAAACATTCAATGAGCTGTTCGATAAAGCATTAGGAGAACTGTTTGCAGCAACGTTTTTTGCCATTTGGGGGGTTAACATTTCGCGAAACATCGCTATTTTTAAAAAGCCACCTTAAACTTGTTTTGGTTTGAAGAAATCGAAACTGAGCTGCGCGCCACTGTCGCTGCTTCGAGGCGACCGCGAATACTTCCTCCTTCGCCTCAAAACCTGCACCCACTTCTTCAATAGTATTTTGCTTTCTGCACAGAAATCGTTGGGCATCTCTCTTATTGACCTGTGTATGTGCTCCAAGCGAATGCGTGCCAAGTGACTTGTGCTCCGTCATCAAAAAAGGTCAACAAAATTTGTGAAAATTTTGAAAACCCCAAAAATCACCCCTTTGACCGGGAAAACAGCAGATTTCAGATTTTTCCTGTTCTCAGCTGCAAAAAGCGGTCCTGACACGAAATTTTCAAAGCTGCAAAGGTCTGGAAGTGCTTAATAATTTATGTCAGTCAGTCAGGTGATTAAACATTTTATGATTTTACTCCTAACTTCTAATGATGCATTGTTCAATTATTAAGGTATGCCTCTTTCAGGCCAAAAACACATCCATCTGCGGCTCTTCTGCAGCGACCTTTGTCAGGCGCCCAGACGCCCCCCAACATCGTTAACGGCCGAACCGGCACCTGCTATCCTGAACGCAGCATTCCTGAACCTCACCTCGGCCAAAACCCATTGCATCCAATGTTCTTGCATTGCAGCCGTCCTGCCACTGCGCCACGAAAAATTCGCAGCAACGCGAGAAAACAACTCCAATGTTCCAAAATGCGACTGCATTCCTTCCAATAAAGCTCTTAAAAGCCACATGCATCAGTATACCTCTCCTGCTATTCTCAATGAAACAAAATGGCCAGGATTTGAAACGGGAAAATTTCAGGCAATTTTGTTGACATATAGGTAGTAACACTTTACCTGATTGTTAGAATCGATAAGCCAGCATGGGACCTGCCTCATTCAACTCAGAATGAATATCACCACCTAAACATTATCATTAAAAGGAGGCGCGAGTTTTCTCTGTCCACCCTTTTTTGGAGTTAAAGGAACCCCAAGCCTACTTTTCCCTAAGAAGTGACCAAAGTCCTAAGTGACCCACTTAAGGGAATGATGCCGGTTCTTTAAAATATTCGTGAATCATCCAATATTTACGGTGCAGTCTTCTCGTGATGATTACAACAAAATATAAAAAAATGGCTTGATAAAAAAAAATCAAGAGGCAAGGAGCGCATTTTCGCAGTCACATTTTGCGGAATGGTTATGGTTGAATGGAGAACCTGAGAACGAGGCAATTCTTTACCTAGAGCGCCGAGTCAAACAGACCTAATGATGAAAACAGGTAAAGTCCTTTGTTAGAGCGTAAAATACACCCATGATTTGAACCCAGATAAAACTTTGGTTTTTAATCAGTGCTTGCATTGCATTATTTTGTTATTTTATACCTGATTCGATTTATTCGGAAGGACCTGTAGCTTACGTACATTACCTCGAGATGTCATGCTTGACCAGACGATTAAGAAACTAGATTGACGTTATCCGTTAATCTCAGTTTGAAACTAGTTTTGTGCTTGCTTGCAAGAAGTGCAATGACCGTTCGCAACGTAGGAAAGAGGCGTTGCTAGCAAGAGGCGGAGGCGATGGCGATGGCACGTCTAAATCCTTTCATGATATGTTATGCAAATTGACGTCGAACAACTTTTCAAGACTTTTTCTGGAACATCAAAGCACATGGTTGGAGGCGTTCTCAGAGCCATACAGACTCCGGCTACACTCAGTTTTTATTCAATTTTGTGCTAAATCGATGATAGTTAAAAATCTCCATCATATATTGTTGTGCATAGTAGCGGCGGTAATCTACTCATAAATGTGTTTTTCCCATTTATTGTTGCCTTCGTAACTTTTTTTTCGTTCTTTTTATTCTTACGTATATGCAAGCGGTATAGAAATTAAAGTGCCAGATTTCAACAGAGCTTTCTGGATCTCACAGATTTCGACCTCGGTTATAAAATCTTTAATTTCTGCAGCATGGATGTTTTTCCAAAATCGGAACAGTCGCTTTTTTACATGTACTCGTATGAGTACATTATTTCCACCGCAACAAAACTCTTGGCAACTGCTCCCCTTGGGTAGGGTACTCTCCACGCACCACCAACACCCGAGAACTGGAACGAAACTTTTTGAACCAGACTTCTTCAATAAAAAAACTACTACAGTCATGTAGTCTCCCTCAATTGATAGCAACATCCACTTCACGTTGTTGGGAACAAAATCGCTTTCTCCAGCGTGGTGACGTCGCTGCCGACGATCATGTCGGCCTTCTTTCGATCACAAGACGGCATTGGACTTTAAATCACAAAGTCGTAAGTTCGAATCGCACTCGTGGCGTAATTTTCTGAAAATTGCATAAACCCTATAAGGAAAAGGATCGGTATCCGTTATGGGTAAGGTTCTCACGTATTCGAAGTGCTTGTACAAAAAATATCTTTTTCAAAACGTAACAAGGAGAACTGCCAAAGGTGACTTACCAAAAAGTGACGTCCAACAAAGACGGACACAAGGACGAATCTTGATCAACTTTTCACTTTGATAACTTCGTAATACTGGCTCACTGGATAACCTTGATCGGTTTTGGAACGCGGTTGGTTTTGATGCGATGTGATGAGATCTTGACGTTAACTGTTCCGTGACATGTCCAATCACGTTTCCGAAGTTTCAAGCGCAGACGTCACAGCGAATCCAATCAACGAACAAAGTCTGGTCATTTTCACTGATTTCATCGGGGTTTCACGTTTTGGCGTCTCCTTCTGTTGGTGAATATCGAAAACACTGCGCGTCGTATGCCGATCACGAACTGTCAAGAACTGGAACTGCTTTTCTATATCTATATGAAATTAACAAACATTGGATTAACAACAAGAATAACTGTTTAACAATGAGCCAAAAATGTCATGCTTGTCGCATTCCTTGAGAAGTTTCTTTAGCATCAGCAACGTGCGGTTGAAGCATGCTTCTGTTGTGGGCATGTCGCGGGGGCTTGTTTGGGGTTAAAGCTAAAAACGAAAAACACAAAAGTGTGTTCTAAAAATTGTTGCAAACAAACATGCACGCATTTCTCAGTCTGCCTTTGTTGGAATATTTTGGCACTTTTTAGACAATTAAAAATTATGATGTTCTTGTTGAAAAGGCTTGTTTTGAAGAGTTCAATTAAGATCAATTAAAACACAATCAAATAATTGTGTTTTGTGCTCAAACACAATTAGTATAACAACGATAAGCTCGAAAGTTACATGATAAGGCAATCAAATTCATACTTTCTCATAAATACTTTCTGTGACCCCCTGTTTTCTGACACCTTTTTGACCATTGACAATATTTGGCACATCACAGCTATTCTGCATGGTGTCACCTCTACATCGCACATGTTATCCCGTAAAGTTCTCATCTGAAAGAACACTTAATATCGGGTCAGATATCAAAACCAACCGCTTGAGCAAAGCGATTAACAATCGGCTGCAATTTCCACAAAGTGGCAAAAGTCGTCAAAGAAGATCATTGAGAAACTTTGGAAAAATGCCTTCATTGGCGATGATGTGGAGGCGACTGTGATCATTGAGCCGAACTCACAAATTTTGAAAAACCGTTATTCAAAAACCAAAATGATATGTTTAGAAAAACCATGATTAGAAAGCCAAACACACAAATTTTAATTTAATTTTTTCATTGAATTTAATTTAATTTTAAGGCAAAATACCTTCCACGAAATCTGTGGTGGAAGAAAAAAATTTTGAAAACCAAAACTCAAATATTTTGAAAACCAGTGATTACAAAACAAAATGCTTACAAATTTTGAAAACTCGTGACAAATCGTGATAAAAACCGATGTTAGAAAACCAAACTGACGTATTTTGAAAGCCAAACTCAAAAAATTTGAAAAGCCGAGATTAGATATAGCCAAACTCAAAAGTTTTGTAAATCCAAACTCACAAGTTTTGAAGAGCCGTGATTAGAAAGCCAAACTAACATGTTTTGAAACATAATGATTAGAATGTCAAACTCTTAATTTACAAAACCAGTGATGAGAAAGTCAAACTCGCAAATTATGAAAAGTCGAGATTAGAAAGCCAAGCTAACCTCGCAAAATTTGAAAAACCAGACTCACATATTTTGAAAAACCGCGATTAGAAAGCCAAACTCACACATTTTGAAAAACCGTGATTAGAAATCCATGCTCACAAATTTTGAAAAACCGTAATCAGAAAGCCAAGATCATACATTTTGGAAAGCCAAACTCATTAACATGGAAAAACCGTGATTAGAAGGCCAAACTCACACATTGTGCAAAGCCGTGATTAGAAAGCCAAACTCACGCATTTTGAAAAATGGTCATTCGAAAACTAGACTAATATATTAAGACATACCGTGTTCAGAAAGCCAAGCTCATAAATTTTGGAAAGCCAAACTCACAAATTTGGAAAACCGCGATTAGAAAGCCAAACTCACAAATTTGGAAAAAACGCGATTAGAAAGTCAAACTCACACATTTTCTAAAGCCGTGATTAGAAAACCAAACTAACAATTTTTGAAACGCCAAACTCGCAATTTTTGAAAAACCAGTGAATGGAAAGCCAAACTCACAAATTTTGAAAACCGCGATTGTAAAACCAAACTTACAAATTTGGAAAAGCCGAGGTTGGAAAACCAAACTCATAAGTTTTGAAAACCGTGATCAGAAAGCCAAACTCGCAAATTTTGAAAACCGTGATCAGATAGCCAAACTCACAAATTTGGAAAAACCGCGATTAGAACGCCAAACTCACACATTTTGTAAAGCCGTGATTAGAAAGCCAAACTCACAATTTTTGAAATGCCACACTCGCAAATTTAAAAAACCAGTGAATGGAAAGCCAAACTCACAAATTTTGAAAAGCGAGATTGGAAAACCAAACTTATACAAATTTAGAAAAGCCAAGGTTGGAAAGCCAAACTCATAAATTTTGAAAAGCGTGATCAGAAAGCCAAACTCATAAATTTTGAAAAGCGTGATCAGAAAGCCAAACTCATAAATCTTGAAAAGCGTGATCAGAAAGCCAAACACACAAATTTTGAAAAACCAAACTTCTTCTGACAAGAGAGTGCTAAATGTGGCACACGAAACTTTTTCTTTTTGGAGTCAGAGCAAAGTCATAGAGTGCATGAAAACTCTTCGAGAAGTTTATTTTGTCTGAAAAATCTATCAGATCCTACTCTTTTTTCGAAGCTCAAAGTACTGTATACGGTAGGTACCTACATAAAAGAAAGCGAGATTGAAATAGACCCTCTTTTACGCACAACAGACGGATATTGTCTGCCATAGTTCGAATTGGAAGTCGTCAAAAATCTTCAAATTCTTACCACCCAGGTAATGATCAACGCTTTCGGGTTCGCTCAAAAAGTTTTAAATTACTTTTTGTTAAAAAGAACTATTGGCTGTCAATAGTCAGTGGGCGCGAAAATACTTTTTTGAAGACAGAAAAGACTTTTAGATAGTACAAAACGTCCTTTGTCAGCGACGAATCGTAAAAAATGGTGACACGAAAGCCTTCGTTGGATCCAGTGAATTTTTCGAAATATCTTTTGTTGGATCTATTGATTCTTTCGAAATATCCTTCGTTGGATTCCAGTGAATCTTTCGAAACATCTTTTGTTGGATCTATTGAATCTTTCGAAATATCCTTCGTTGGATTCCAGTGAATCTTTCGAAACATCTTTCGTTGGATTCCAGTAAATCTTTCGAAATATCTTTCGTTGGATTCCAGTGAATCTTTCGGCAGATCATTCGTCGGATTCCAGTGAATCTTTCGAAATATCCCTAGTTGGATCCAGTGAATCATTCGACATATCCTTCGTTGGATCCCAGTGAATCTTTCGACAGATCTTTCGTTGGATTCCAGTGAATCTTTCACTAACACAGACGAACCTGTACCATTCAGGCGGACATTCGTGGACGGATAGGATGCTGCAGCGTCGAGGAAGCCATCCCGAGCCTTGGCCCTTGTTTTCCTTGGCCCTGATGGTGTGCTGCGTGGTCATGGACGCGCAATGCACTTTGAACAATGAAAACGAAAAATGCGTTAAGTCTATTGAATTCACATCGGTCAAGATCACACAGTGACTGTGCAAAAAAAGCAAAATACAACACTGCTTTCGACAATGGATGGATAATCGAGCATTTCGAATTGATTGACGGGCAAGAAAAGCACGTGCGGCGAGATGCAGTCAGGGTCGCTCAAAGCCAACAATTGAGATCTTTCGCAGCCAGATGATACGAGGAACACTAATTCAATCCCGATCAACGAGGAATGATGGCACTTTTGGAAGAACATTGCGGGAAAACCGGTGCGACATTAATTTTGTATTTTTGACGGAAAAGTGGCTGTCCAAACAAGGCACTAATAAGACGCATTCGTTAGACACAGACCAGCAATTAAAGCCAGATTTAGCAATGCTCTTTTCGGTTTTCGAAGACCCACTCAGCGATCGAAAAATAAAACAATGCAAACAGATGCCCATTGTAACAGGCCCAAACAGGTATTCTAACCCTCCCATTCTTATTCTTAGACCATCCGTCTGAGAAGAAAAAAACAGACAATGGAAAACAATAGCTGGAAGTAAAAAATTAAAATAAAAAATTGATCCCATATGGATTTCAGAAAGATAATTCAGTCGCGAACAAGAAGGAGTCTCCACTGCGAAAAAATCGAATTCGAGTTGGGGGCGAGCGCCAGAGCCAGCGCCAGAGCCAGCGCCAGCGATGCGCGGCGTTCGGTCGGGAAAACGAAAACGAGACCTTTTCTGGTGACAGGTGGTTGACGGCGGTCGCAGGTGAACTTGCTCTTGCCTCTCACCTGGAATCACACACTCCACCGGACCGCATCCCAAAATTGCATCACCGAAAAAACGAAAGACATTTGCGGGTTCTTGTCTTGAATGGAGCAGCTGCACACCCGACAGGTATACTATACCTTCAGTAGAATCCGGACCCCGATTGCAAATCGAGAAACAATAATGAAAGTAACAATGTAACAATCAGACTGACAAAATAATTGACAATCTCAATAATTGACCAGACGACAAGAATGAATTTCAAAAAATCAGCAAAGTGGAACTGTCCGATCTGAAACGATGTGGACATACTCGCATTTATTTCTGAACGGCAGGCAGTCGGCATGGCAATATGTGATTCGGTCTGCAGGGGCAGGCACGTGTACGTGTGGGTAACCATGGGCAGGCAGCCCCCATCAGCTGACTTATCCGTCTTGAGAGAGAAAGAGAGGGAAAGTAGACAAACGAGAAAATCATTGATTATTAAACTGGCCGATTCACTCCGTACTTCTGTTGAAGTTATCCGGCAGTGGAATCCCAGATAGCTCCCGAGAGTCGGACTGCACCGCCCAGACTACATGCACTTCCAAGACAAATTTTCCCGACAGAGTCTCTTGATTCACGTTTTTAGCCGCATGCAAACCGTGGACAATTAATGCCATTGTGCACAATGATTCCGCTATTGTCAACTTGAGAGACGGCGGGTATGGATGAGATGAACGGGTAGAAAAGCTCGGAAGGGCCACTGGAGGACTGTTCATCACGCCACGCCGCTTCTAAATTCGGAGCGAAAACTAAATCACAGTTCAAACAGAAAGGAAGACACCGGACCCCGAATATGCAAGACCCCGAATATGCAAGTTAAAAACCCGGGAATACAAAATTATTGTAAAGAAAAATTGTGAATGGCAAGCAACCTGGTTATGTTCAGGGGAATGGTCGCCCGGAGGCCGATGTGTTTGGTGTGTGTTATCATGTACGTTTCGTGGAGTCCGAGGCGGGCAATTTTCGTTTGAACTTTTAATTTCGTTTTGCAAATATTTTAATTTTTGGAAACGTTGCGACATCCTCGCGTCGAGCGAGGCACGAAGAACGGACTCAAGTCGAGTCGAGTGGCCGTTGTGCTTTCGTGGTCGGAAAACGTGTGATTTTGCAGGTATTTCGAAAACGACTGCAGACGGCAGGGCAGGCCGCCCAGGCGGACAGAAATTGCACCTTCGCCGGACCGCTGCGAATCATGCACCCGCCCTCTGACGGTTTGAGCATCGCTGACCCTCGCTTCAGGCCGCTGTTTTCTTGTGGCGCACTTCGCTCATTGCCGGGCATGCGCCTTCCTCTCTCCGCACCTCCGTCGACTGCACAAGATTGGAGTGAACAAAAGCTCGCTGACCACGCTGCGGTTTCAGTTGCGTTGGCCTCTCCGCTGCTGCATGGCCGCTTGACGCTCTTTCCAAGTTGGCCAAACAACATTCATCGTTTATACAGTTTCCCAAAAGTCACTTGACAACCACAGAAAAGTGGATTGCAGTTTTGAAGCATCTCAGGAAGCTTGGAGTGGAGTTTGATAAAATTCGAACGGAAAACACCTGCAGCCGGCAGCCTGCCCAATCTGAACCTGAAATCTGTAGAAATAGCCCCACAAGCGAAGATTGAAAACTAGCAAATAGCAGGGGTTGTCAAGTCACTTTTTGGAAACCCTGTATTCTCAAGCAAAAATCGTAAGGGCTACTTCCGCTATACTTTTTCCCCTTTTTCTGCAAATGTCGCTTTTGTCAGAAGCGAAAAAAAGTCACTGCACGTCACTCACAAACCACAAAAATGACTCTTCGAGGATCATTTAATGTCACTTTCACCAATGGCTAACTTCCCGTCAAGTTATTTTGGTTGGACGCAGAAAAGGCTCTTCTCAACTTGTTACCGGGGTAAAACGCATGCACCAACGAAACAAAAAACGGCAGGTGTAATTAGCGCTTGGGAGGGCACCAGAGGATCGCCATCGCAGGGCACGAAAAGAAAATGACCGCCGTTTTTTGCTGCGATTGACCCGACCTGTTGTATCCACATACCTTGTTTTGTTTCACTTTTTGTACTCGGATCCACCTTCACCTTTTGAAGCAAAAAAGAAAACAAAAAGAAACAACAGCGAAAATGCGACATAACATAGGTACGTACAAAAGCATTACATAATTTTTGATCGCCATATTGTTGTTGAGTTTATTATTAGCCCAGAAAGGAGCAAACAATAGCATTGTTTTTGCAAGTGTATTAACAATGATGTATGGCAGGTCCATCAACGCTGCTCGTAGCATATCTTTGCGTTTTCTTTTTCAATTGAGTTGTTTTGGTGCTAACAGATGTCACGAATTGTCGGCCCTTGAAGAATTCCAGGTGCCTGCCCTCCAATTCAAAACTTCCAGAGGAGGTGGAGCACTTTTTTCATGCGAATATTTCGTCGAGCTGCCCCCAATATTTTTGGATGCGATCCTCTCAACATGCAAGCTATTATTTCTGGATTGGATTTACGTCTTTGCCTGTTTGAGTGCTCTCACGCTGCAAAGTGCTACTATAACGGTAACCCTTATTCATCAGCACTATAGATTTCGGGCACAAGTCGACGCTGTTGCCATTGATCTAGATAAAGCTTTTGACATAGTAGACCATAGAAGTGACATACCGATTTCTAAATTGGCCAGTCTAGCGAGTATTGATCCTTGCAATCTCATGGCTGCGTGAGACTTTAAATTAATATGGTGCGGTATTTTGGTCCGACTTGACGCGGTCTTGTCTACTCTTGCCGTGTGTCAAAGAAAAAATGAGGAAATTTGGGGGGATGAGATCGGTTTTTATTTGTTCGGTTTTTATCCGTCATTGCCATGACCCTGTGCCGCTTTTTAATTTAGTGAAGCACTTTTTAAGCACTCGATGCAGTTGCGTATTTTCCTTTCCAGTGGCGAGTCTTGAAGGCTGATTGATCCCACACTCGATCTGTAAACTAGAAGTACCCAGACACTTGGGTTTACCCTTCCTGTAAAGGCAGCTGCCCAAGAACTCATAGCCCCTCCATCAATCTTTTTTTCTTTGACACGTGGTAACTTATGATGTCCCTCAAGGCAGCATTCTGGTTCCCCTAATGTGTTCACTTCCATAGATAAATGACTTTCCCTTTGTAAAAATTGTAAAATTCGCTTTTTTCCGATGAATTTATTACTACATGCGAAAATAACTTGGTTTCTAATGGCCAAGCATTGCAAGCTTCTTTGGACTTTGGGACTGTCTGGTGCGATCCATCGCGTTTAAACGGCCATAGAAAAAATGCACCACCATTTCCACAAAGCAATCCATGTGTGTGGACTGCCGTAACTAAATGTTCAGTACCTTGGCGTTGTTCTTGATTAAAATTAAATTGGCAACCTCAACTCTCTCGTGAGGCATCAAAAGCGAATTCTGTGATAAAATGTATGTGGAAAGTGCCCAAGAAAAATCCATGACCTTGTCCAGATAAAAAAAACCTTGTGCTTCCCACATTAAATGATGATGAATCTCCGGCCAGATATCCTTTTGTTTATTGCAAATTTCCGCCTTTAGGAGTCCGTCCTGCTAAACTATGTTCTTAATGGTAGACCACAGGCGTACAAACAGTATTTTTAATGATGCCCTCCCTGCAGCTTGCAATCCCAAAAGCATAACACAAATTGCCAGTTTGATTGCCTCGCCCTTGTTGTGTCAAACCTGGAAGGATGGGGTGCCCTTTTAAACTCGTCGGATACTTTTGATCTTCCTCTCAGTGACCCGATCTTTCAGCATTTTTACGTATTATTGTACGTCGTATTGGATCGCTATTTGTTGAACATTTTCATTCCAATTTGACTAAGGGTTCACCCCATAAATAGAGAATTCGAAAAAATTGAATTCGATTTTGTCTCTCGAAAAAGGCCCCTTTTTGTCAAATCAGTTATGCAATACCTTACAAGGTGTTTCTGAAATAGTTGGCCATACTTCATTTTTGACATCGTGGGGCCATTCTGAACAAAAAAGGTTGAGTGACGTTTTGCTGTCCGATGACTTCTGGGGGTACTCGCCGAAAAAAAACATGGGACGATACACTGCAATTCACGACATCACAACGAGGTCACCAAAAACGAACATTTGACACATTGCAAAAACAAAGCAAATGCTTAACATTGCTCGCATGGATGGCGAGAATGCATTCTTGGATGGCAACCCAGTGTGCACAGATAGTTTAGTAAACATTTAAAAATAGTTGCAAGTTTTGTTTAAATGTTGTTTAGCCTAAACGTTACAAAAATGTTTATTTGGTTCACAGATCAACATTCCCTAAACACCCAGGCATCAATGTTTAGGAAATGTTTAAAAAACGTTAAAATGTCGTTTTGAGAATGTTCGCTGGAGATTTCGGCTGGATGTTTAGTCAACATTTAGTTGCCATTTATATGGCAAATGTTCATTATGCATTTAGGGAGCATTCAATAGATGTTTAATGAACATTTATGCAGCATTTAGTTGGTATTTATGCTAAACACCAGTGCGTCACACCCTTGCATACAGGGTCTTCAATAAATGCCGGACAATAGTAGATTTTTGTCAACTTTTGATCACGGGGCAATGTGATTTTCCATATCTCATGAGCCGCAAGACGCATTCCTTCATGTAGTCTAATGCGTTTTGCAGCGCATGCGATATGGGGAATTGCATTGCACCGTGCTTCAAATTTCAGACAAAATTCTCCGGCATTTACTAAAGACCGTACCTATCCCAGCAAATTGCAAATTGGCGATAAATTTAAAAAAACACCACTAAATTTGCAAG
>JASGXE010006355.1:0-21362 GCA_030068105.1 Sinentomon sp. SZTP_YWyxl
GACTCATTTGCCCCTGAAAGTATGCAATTTGCCCCTGAAAGTATGCAATTTGCCCCTGAAAGTATGCAACCCGGATGTTCAAGGTCATGACCCGGATGTTCAAGGTCATGACCCGGATGTTCAAGGTCATTTCAAGGTCGTCCCCATCCCGAACATTCTATTTTTACTGTCAATACTGTCATTCCAAAAAACAATAGTCCATTTTGAGGGGGGACACCTGTATAAAATGTGAAAATTTGACTTTTTCTCCAATTTTGTTTTTTAGCCTAAAAGATGCCTTGGCATCTCCTGAATCCAGTGGTGAAAACGGCTTTGAATTATCTTGTTTACTTCAAAAGTTATGAAAGATTGCACGACTACATCCGCTTCCAATTTCTGTGAGATTTCTCATGATCGCAAGAAAATATCACCTTTTCAAACGTATTTTTACCGCATTTGGATTTTTTCACTCGCGGTAACTTTCTGTCCCTTCTATCTCTATGTTAGCGGTTTTTCATGTTAGAATGCTGAAATTAGGTAGCCGACACAGGATGTAAAAAAGTATGACAAATCGACTGACTGTGCCGGGTTTTTCCTTTTGTTCCTCCTTTTCAACCTAATGCAATTGAAGTACCGCAAATTAAGTTTTTTACGCGCTTTTAGCGATGCATGGCAAAACTACGACAATAATTGAACTGCAAGGACAAAAATGAAAAATCCGACACATTCAAAAGTTTTACACTGCTTTTAACTGGCTATGACCAAAATCTGACCTCCGTAGCACTTGTGGTTGCACCTCTGCAAGGGTCGGAACACCGCATCCATTTTTCACATTTGAGATCACCCTGTACCTACACCGGTTAATATTTAGGGCTCAAATTTTGCTCAGCACTTGTCCTATAAGCCTCCAAACTGTGTGCAAAATTTCATCCAAATCGGATAACAAATGAAAAAAAAAACACCAAAGACAGGTGTCCACCCCTTAAATGGCATCAAGTTCTAAATAACAAGACGAAATGAAAAAGAACTAATGGATTCAAAGGGTTGGCAATTATTGTTCCTAATTTCAGCACCCACGCATAACTACCTACCTACTGGAACCATTTCCAGGGAAGGAACTTTTGAACCACTCTCATGATACAATAGTAGGCCACTCTTTGCCGACTTGTATGTTTTTGCTCCAGGGTTTTTAATCTCTAATTGTGTTAAGCTGAAAATGAAATCGAGCACAAAAGAAAATGACACTCATTTCCCGCTTTGTTAGTAAAAACTTCTAAGTTTTGTTGTAACATTGTTGGACATGTGCCATTCACAATGATCTCCGATGAAACTTTCTGAAAATTTGCCAAAATTGCAGAATGGTACAATACACCCTTCTAATTTATTGAAAGAAAGCCATCATTTTAGACAAAAATATAAAAATGCAATTTGAGCTGCCATTAGGTATCATCCCTTTCTGCGATCGTCATCATTTCAGACAAGTTATTCAGGTTTAATTCCTCCTACACTGCCCTGAGTTGTGAAATAACTTCAGAATTGAATTCCTTGTCAAATTCCACCCCCAAGTCATGTGTCACACGCCTGTTAAATTTTTCCACACGTATAATACGTACGTATAAAACACTTTTATACGTACGTATAATACGACGTATTATACGTAGAAAACTCACGTATAATACTTACGTATTATACTTACCCATCCCTGGTTGCCGTGCAATTGTGTACCCCCCGTATAAATGACTTAACCCAAAATTATTACAGGTTTGACGTGTCCAAATCCACGTGTTTGGCAGACAAAAAATTATTGCAGGTTTGACGTGTCCAAATCCACGTGTTTGGCAGACAAAAAATTATTACAGGTTTGACGTGTCCAAATCCACGTGCTTTGCAGACAAAAAATCATTGCAGTTTGGCGTGTCCAAATCCACGTGCTTATTGGTAAAAAAATCGTTGCAGGTTTGACGTGTCCAAATCCACGTGCTTCACAGACAAAAAATCATTGCAGGTTTGACGTGTCCAAATCCACGTGTTTGGCAGACAAAAAATTATTGCAGGTTTGACGTGTTCAAATCCACGTGCTTTGCAGACAAAAAATCATTGCAGGTTTGGCGGGACCGGTGACTGGGGCAGAACGAACTGAGGCAGAATTGGACTGAGGCATAATTTTTGCATTTTTGGAGGCTGATTTTTTTCATTTCTGCGGGTTAGGTTAGGTCAGGTTAGGTTAGGTTAAGTTAGGACAGGTGTAAGCTCCCACCTCCAAGCAAAACCTCCCTCAAAAACTCCCTCCTTTGTCCAATTCTACCTCAGTCCAATTCTGCCTCAGTCCACTTCTGCCTCAGTCCGTTCTATCCCAGTCCCCCGATCCGGTTTGGCGTGTCCAAATCCACGTGCTTATTGGTAAAAAAATCGTTGCAGGTTTGACGTGTCCAAATCCACGTGCTTCACAGACAAAAAATTATTGCAGGTTTGACGTGTCCAAATCCACGTGCTTTGCAGACAAAAAATCACTGCAGTTTGGCTTGTCCAAATCCACGTGCTTATTGGTAAAAAAATCGTTGCAGGTTTGACGTGTCCAAATCCACGTGTTTGGCAGACAAAAAATTATTGCAGGTTTGACGTGTCCAAATCCACGTGCTTTGCAGACAAAAAATCATTGCAGGTTTGGCGTGTCCAAATCCACGTGCTTATTGGTAAAAAAATCGTTGCAGGTTTGACGTGTCCAAATCCACGTGCTTCACAGACAAAAAATTATTGCAGGTTTGACGTGTCCAAATCCACGTGCTTATTGGTAAAAAAATCGTTGCAGGTTTGACGTGTCCAAATCCACGTGCTTCACAGACAAAAAATCATTGCAGGTTTGACGTGTCCAAATCCACGTGTTTGGCAGACAAAAAATTATTGCAGGTTTGACGTGTCCAAATCCACGTGCTTTGCAGACAAAAAATCATTGCAGGTTTGGGGTGTCCAAATCCACGTGCTTATTGGTAAAAAAATCGTTGCAGGTTTGACGTCTCCAAATCCACGTGCTTCACAGACAAAAAATTATTGCAGGTTTGACGTGTCCAAATCCACGTGCTTTGCAGACAAAAAATAATTGCAGGTTTGGCGTGTCCAAATCCACGTGCTTATTTCAAAAAAAAATCGTTGCAGGTTTGACGTGTCCAAATCCACGTGCTTCACAGACAAAAAATCATTGCAGGTTTGACGTGTAATCCACGTGCTTTGCAGACAAAAATCGTTGCAGGTTTGACGTGTCCAAATCAACATGCTTGCTTTGCAGACAAAAAATCATTGCAGATTTGACGTGTCCAAATCCACGTGCTTTGCCGACAAAAAATCATTGCAGGTTTGACGTGTCCAAATCCACATGCTTGCTTTGCAGACAAAAAATCGTTGCAGGTTTGACAGACAGTGCAAACACGTTTTCTGTTTGGCAAGTGCAAACAACCGGTGACCTTTAAATTCCATTTCAACTCACTGTCGACGATGAAGTTCACATGCCGACCAGACACACATCTGTGTCGCTTTTCTATTTCTTTCAATTCCGTTTTTCGCGGACAGATGGAAGCATCCAGACTTTAGCGAACTTCGCATGAGTTGGTTCAGGTGGCTGCACAGTGACTGCAATGAACAATCGCTTCGACTCAATGTTGTTGTGGGTGGGGAGATGGCGGATGGCCAAATTTACTGCCAAACCCTCAAAATGCCAAACTCTCGTCGTTAGTGGCACACCACAGCCTTTTAAAGCCAACAACCTGACCAAACCCAAACCTTACCCGGACCCGACCGAACCTTCCCCATTATCCAACCCCAACTTCACCAAACCTGACCTTCATCATCATCATCGTGGAGTCATATGGACTGATAGCCATTCGGCTGGTGGTCCGACCATTTACCTTGTTGCACACACCTTGGGCTCACAAGGAGAACTATGCCCCATAATCGTGGCCCGTTTCTGCTCTGCATTCAACTGAAACGACTCGGACCAGTTTTACGGCGTATACACGCCAACCCGCAGGATTTCCCGGAGAGAATCATGCTCTGCAGAGCAGCAGACGTGTGACTTGTGAGATGTGGCTTCTCTGTTGTGTAACCTGCCAAGCCACTATCTTGGACTTGGAGCTCGGTGTTCTTTAACGTGCACAGTGTGATCCACGTCTCATCCGAAGGAGACGAGGGACTTGGCCACTAAGCCCCCTTCCAGCAGCACAAACTGGGGTACAAGGGTGGTCTCCCATCCAAGCATCATCCAGGCCAACGTTGCTTAACTTCGGTATTCTGATGGGAACCGGTGCAAGCCACGAGGTATGCGCTGCTGGCATGACCTTACCAAACCCTCAGGTTAGGTCTGGCTAAGGCAGCTTAAAAAGGCTGTGTCCCGCCGTTGACAAGAATGCCGCGAACTTGGCCTGCCCCGCATGTCAATCATTCGGAAATGTGTCCCCCGAAATTGGCAATTTTACGCAGTCGAGATGAGATTGGCTGGCTTGGCAGGTGGCGGTGGTACCTATTCTGGTGGAAACCATTGTGTTCAACACTGATGCATTGGAATGGAAGCAGTCTTGGTTGGACGTTGATGGAAAACACGATCACGATTCGTCATTCACGAATGACATGTGAATCCATGCAAGAATGGAATCATCGTAATAAATTGAAATTTGGTGCCGATGTCGTCAGAGACAGTCCTGACCTGCCAAATCCCACCACATATTGCTTGGTGTTTGCCCCTGAACCGCAAATCACGTCCGGCCCGCGAACTTCGTCCACATTGTTGACAGGTATTTGATGTATTTGCAACGGAAAAAAGCATCAAGGACCAGGACGTTTGTTTGCTGAAAAGTTTTGAGAATATGAACAAGCCATGATCATCAGTTGCGAATTTGTTTGGCGGCACACATGCGGCCGGTGCCTTTTGTCCTGTGGTTTGATGGAAAAACTTCGCCCAAACCATGGGAATAGAAATTAATTGGCCATCCCATACGCCCAAAGCGGGCAATTCTGTTTTCAGGCCACACAGTGTCTGGGCAACGTCGTTCGGTACCCGACTGGGATGAGCCACACCAGAATGAGTTAGTAGCGGCGGAATTAATGTGCTCATACATGTGTTTTTTGCCATTTAACTGTTGCCTCCGAAACGTTTTTTTCTTTTTATTCTAAATGCAGGCGGCAGAAATTAAATCGCCAGATTTCAGCAGAGCTTTATGGAGTTGCCAGATTTTGACCTCGGCAAAAGAGAAGATCTTTAATTTCTACAGCATTGAGTTTTTGCAAAAATCTGAACACTCGCAATTTTGCACGCATGAGTAGGTGCATTCCGACATCATTGCACAAATTTTTTGCAATGCTTCAACGAAGAACGAGATACCTATGCAAATGGAAAAGTGCCGCTGAATTTTTCCATGATCGTCAGGCCAAAAATGTCCCTGTTTCAACAAACGAAAAATTGACTTGGGCGAGGTCAAACAATTCGCGTGAACATTGAAAGTTTTCTGGAAGCAAATTTTTGCACAGAAACGATCAATCGTTCTTTCATTCATTCATTTTGACATTTCAAACATTTTTGAACATCAACAAAAATTGTCTTCTGGAAAACGAGACAACAGCATTCACCTGATGACGTGAGCGTCGTGTCATTTGACGCCACCCGAACTGGGACGAGACCACGAGAGACCTTTGCGCCATCCGGTATTGCGCTGGGGCACCCGACCCCGAATCCATCGATCCAGAAACGGGGGTGGGTAGAGTGTACGCACCACTTTTTATCGTCTTCTCCGCCTGTATTTTAATGGCGCCTTGCCATTATAATTTCAGAACGGAATGACGAAACTCCAGTGCCAGTAACCTCTTTTCTTGGCACCGCGGTCGCCTGCTGACCCCGGAACCCCCTTCCTTGCAAGTTGCATTGCATGCCAGCAAGTCAACAGAGCAGGTTGTGCGGTCTGCTTCTCTCCTTCCTCAAGCCCCCTTCCCATCTTGCCAGTGCACTTTTCCTCTCTTTTGGACGCGGATTGGAGAACGTGTTGTGTCGACTCGTCTCTTGTGTTGGCTGTGCACGGACACCGAACCGAACCAGACAGTTTGTGGATTGCATGCATTCGAATTTCATTGCGGCAAGAGTGCATTGCATTGCGCTTTCGAGTTCTCTCTCCGTTTTTCTGTGTGCAGTCGCTTGTTTATGTTTGCATGCTGTTTTGGCGTCGTGTGTGTGCCTCTTGTGCCTGTTTCGAAGTTGAAAAACCTGTCTGAAAATATGGTTTTGGCGTTTTCATGCCGCAGCCGAACTTTACTCGCATGTTTGAAAGGTCTATTTTTGGCTTTTCAACGATTGTGTGTTCCCTTCATCATTCATGGTCTCGCGGTCTCTTTTGTTGGTTGTCTGCGTTTTCAGAGTTGATTTTCTTGTGCGGACTTTCGTTTGATTTTGACTCGTGGGGGTGTTCATGGGTTTGCGTGGAGTTCCAAATTGCAATGCCTTTTTAGTTTTTGGAACACTTGAACGGCAACGCTTTTCCACGACTTTCTGGTGTTCGGCCAGTCGAGTTTTTTGTTGGATTGAATTTTCGATTGGTTGTTGATCCAGTGTTGCTGTTCCAGGCAGTGGCCAACCGCACTCCGCAGCTGTCCTTGAGGAAACATTGACCTGCTGAAAAAAGACAACACCGAAATTTATTTGTGGGTACCCACCCACCTGTGCTGGTGTCTTGCGAATGTTTGCTGGCCAGTGTGTTGTGAATATTTGCTGGCTCGTGTGTTGTGAATGTTTGCTGCTGATTCTTCGTGGCAGACTCGGTGTATCTTATTTCCCAGGCAGTCTATTTTCTTCTTCTGGAGTCTTTTGAGTGACAGCCATGCGGCTGGTGGTCCGACCGAACATTTGTTTGCTTGTGACATCAGCAACGGTTGCGGCGAAATGCCGGCAAATATCACCTGACAAATTTTCCTCGGCAGTCTAATAGTTTCCCTGCCAGTCTACCTATCCCATTTTTTTCTCGAACGTTTTCTCGTTATTTTTGTTGCCCCATTTGGAAACTTAACAGGTTGTTGGTTCAAGAATCACCTTTTTGGAAATACCCAACCGGGAGGAGTGGTAGTGTGAATTGAGTTCCCACTTATCAAGTGTCAACAGTGATTGTGTGTGAGTTCAGTGGGACCAACCTGTTGTGGTCAGAACGAGTGGGCCCACCCCACCTGGTGAGGCGGCCTTGGCGCACATATCCGTCATGACCATGGAGGACGGCGTCTCCCCTGACGTGTCAAGCTCGTCACCGCGGATTGCACCTGTGACAGCCGACAAATTGCAGCCCGGGTCACGAGGTTCAGGCCTGTCCATTGGTGCGGCCGTCGCTACTAGCCCAAGCTCCAAATTGGCAAGGAAGCCACACAAACTTCTGACTGACACATCTTTCAGTGTGATGGTCAACGGACATGGTCCTCAGAAGTCTGGCTCATCGCCTTCGCCGAGCCCCAGCTCATCCGAAATGACCGAGATGGACCTCGAATTCTGGGAGATGGACCTCACAAGTCAGCACCACAATGGCGGCAACGGGTCGGGGCCGATCAGCTTGTCTTCCATCAGGAACTCGTCGTCATCGTTTATGCCCTTTTCCCTGAAGCGACAGATGCCACCCACCTCTCCGAGCAGTTGCGATTCAGGTTTGTGCTCAAAATCGGTCAAAATTACTCCATAAGTAGGTAGGTACGTGCTTCATCTCACTTTCGGCCCACCCACAATTTATCGTTGTTCAGCAGATTGAACTTTGGCATTGCTTCAGTAGCAGACTGAACTTTTGCAGCAAACCTGTGCTGGCATTTAAGGGGGTTGTTCCACTGGTTTATAGACTGCTGTCCTTAGTTATGTTCTGGTAAACCTTCGCCCAAACAATACCAATTTGGCCAACCCATACGACCAATGCAAAAACAATGGGTTATTTTCTTTCCAGACAACACTCTCTGCTTGCATTTTTCGCAGACCAAACACGCCGTATGGCCTGTATTGCACCACTGGCTGTCCTTTGCGCTGCGCTCTCTATCGTACGCAAAGAAAACAGTACCTAGGTATTTCAGACTGAATGTTTTTTGAGGGGATGCGTCCCATGCCATGATTACCTGTCAACCTGTGCATTAACGTGGGTTTTTGGACATCTAAAATTGCCCATTTGTGAGATGCATTAAAATTGATGAAGTCTCCAAGAGACAAACCGCACTGCCAAACTTTGAACAGCCTCAATTGTATGAATATTGCATCCAAGATAAGGGAGATCCCAGGCCGTTGTTGAATATTCAACACAGAACGGACCATTGAGAATGAAAGTATTTCCTGAACCTTTCTGGAGGCGTGGTAATAATGCTTGGTGTTGCACAGGGGACCAAGAGGATTTCTTTGGGCACACCCATCTGTAAAACGGTCGGAGTGAATTTTTTGCCACAATCTTTTCGGGTAAAGTCATTTATACGGGGGGGACACAATTGCAAGGTAACAGGGAAACATTTTCGAAAAAAAAAAACTGTACCCGTAGGCCGTAGCCGTGCAATTGTGTCCCCCCTTTGGCACCAGCATACGGCACAGGGTGTGCCTTATTTCTCTGGAGGGTGGGTAGTCGGTTGGGATAGGTTAGTAGGCGCTTTGCATAGGTTGAGTTAATTTGGGTTAGGTTCAGTTAGGTCGTTAGGTAGGCTAGGCTAGGTTAGGTTAGATAGGTTAGGTCAGGTCAGATTCGGGTTCTCTGGTCAGTGTACCTTTACTTAAAACAACCTGGACCTAATCTAATCCAATCTGACCTAACCTGACCTGATCTCCCTGCGCGATCTCTTATTAAGCGACTAAACCCAATGATTTGCTCAGCCCGCAATTACAGATACAGAACAAGAAAAAATAATGCAGGTAGTATAGCAACGAAAATGCAAAAGAAAACAGTTTGAGGAGAACACAATTGCACACAGAGAAAAAGCACACCCTGTAGGTACCGTCTGCAGAAGCCAAAGGGGGGACACAATTGCACGGCAAGTACAGCTTTTTGTAAAAATGTTTCCCTGTGACCGTGCAATGGTGTCCCCCCTTATAAATGACATAACCCATCTTTCCTCTTCGGTTTACTTCGGAGCGCACTCTAAATGAGGGCTCTACGACGGCTATCTGCACAGGTCGTGATCTTGTTTGAACGAAGTGCTGGCTCAAGTACAACTTGGGAGGTTTGGTAAGCTTTTGAAATAACTTGCAGTTGAGCGAGCATGTGGTTAAACCAAGGTCTCCAGAGCCAGCTTATACCAAGAATGACTGTGCTACAATAATTGAGTCAACTCCCAAAGGCCCCCAGGGCTATTTTGGGGCCTTTGGGGGACTCGCATTTCTCAAATGGGTGGTCGGAGCACGTTTTTCACTGGACGAATTTGATTCTTCGGGTAATTGGGTATGGGGAACACGTCCTATCAATTTTGACCCACCTTTGTTGGTATTTTAGAAACCTGCTCGGCTTTAAAAAAATCGATATTCGCATGAGGTTGTGATCTACCAACTGTTAGGTAGGTGGGCACATGGCTGTAGGCTGACACCAAGGCGTGGTTTGAGGGAGCGTAGGAATGTTAACTCAGATTGAGAAAGCTGTTATTAGAATTTTCGAAAGAAGAAACGTGCATTTCACACCTTACACGAATTCCCAGATTTATTATTCCACGTCCTGTTGTGTTGGGATTTCGTCTTGAGAAAGATATGCATCTTGAAAGAATCTTGCAATACAAAACAAAACAAAACAGGTTGCTTTTTCGGATATTTGCAAGGTCCAACAGATGCCCAGTTCATCAACATTATATGATTCTGAGCAGACAGCCATGCGGCCATCGGTCAGCTTGACAGCAGCGCATACATCGTGGCTTGCACCGGTTCCCATCAGAACACCGAAGTTAAAAGCAACGTTGGACCTGGATGATGCTTGGATGGGAGACCACTCTTGAACCCCAGTATGTGCTGCTGGAAGGGGGCTCAGTGGCCAAGTCCCTCGTCTCCTTCGGATGAGATGTTAAGCAGGAGGTCCCGTGTGCAGCATCACACTGTGCACGTTAAAGAACACCTAGTTCCAGTCCAAGAGAGGCTGGCAGGTAACAATACACAGAAGCCACACATTACAAGACACACGTCTCCGCTCTGCAGAGCATATTCGGTTCGGGAAATCCTGCGGGTTGGCGTGTATACGCCGTGAAACTGATCCGAGTCCTTTCAGTTGAATGCGGAGCGGAGATTGCGATTATGGCGCATTGTTCTCCTTGCGAGCCCAAGTTGTGCAACAAGGTTCAAGCTGAGCCACCGGCCGAATGGCTGTCAGCTCATAATGGCAATGATGATGATGATGATGAAAAGGCAACAGTCCGTGATGAGGATCGAGACCCAATGCAGATTTTTTGTTCTCACAAAAATGAAACATCTGTGGGAGGTTGTCGGGGGGAGTGGGGTTCACCGTGGATGGGCGTTCTGGGACCGTTTGCCCTGCAACATTTGCCTTGCTTTTCACGTCGCGTGAACCTTAGTGGTTTTGCAGTGGAGTGAGTGGATGGGTCGTTTTGGTGCCTGTTTTTTGTTTGCCAATTCACGGTCAGACCTGGCTGAACGCTCACCTTTCGCGTGCGCATGCTCTGTGGCAAATTCGTGCCAAAACCACCAAATATCATGCGATTGTGGGCCTCGGGTGCCCTCATTTTTCTGACTGGCTCACACAGGCGGCAGGCAGGCCATGGCTGCTAAAAAATAAGTTGAGGAATATTGAGGCCAAAATCACCGCACGGCCGGTGCGGGACCAGGTGATTTTGATTCCAGTACCTCCAGGTAATGCAATGTTGAAGAACGAGGCGTGTGGGTGGGTGGGGTCGTATAATGGCTTGGATTGGAAAAGATATCGGGCAGCTCTCATTTTTAACTGGGAAGAAAACGACAATCTTGAAAAGGGCGGACAAGAATGCATGCGCATTTGAATGAGCAGGTTCGTTCTCCGGCCAGCCTCTTCCCCCTGCCCCCACCCACTCACCAACCCGTTCTGCATCTTGAAGCACCAACTGACAATAGGAAAACCAGTCCAGCCATTGTTGACATTCTTATTGTAATCCTTCCTGACTTTCACTTCCCTGCATCATTGTTGCCCTTTGATTACCATTTTCTTGTGGTTGGACGGGAGAGCGAATGTGGTCCGGAGGAGGTTGTGGGCCTCTGGGCCTGCTCTTGAGGCCAGAGAGGATGCCAGGCGAAAAATGGAAGGGGTAATCTCTCCTGTCTTCTCTGAAGAGACTCTTCTTGTTCACTTCAAGGTTTTGTGTGCATCTGTGCGCTTTTTATGAGGAAAGGAAGATAAGTGCGGTGGCAGATGGGTGGGGTGGCTGGTATTTTTCGGTGCAAGTACTGGGCGTGCAACGAACGGTGAAACCAGATGATTGCGTTTTTGCTCAGGTGTAACAAGTGACGGTCGGGTGGTTAGTTCATGTTTGTTTCCTGCAGTGTTTTATGAGAATGTCAGAGACCAGGAAAATGACACCAAGCAAGCTTTTTTTCGGAAGCGTTTTCTGTGGACATCTGTCAATTTCTTTTATTCTCGATTTGGGGTATTTGAGCACAGATGAAAATCGGCCTGCCGCATCTCGAAAAAGAAATGTTTTTCCCATTTCTCAAATAAAATGGCTTCAAGTTTTAAACCGTTGAAGAAAAGCTCACACCAAAGTCATGCCAAAAAGGTAAGGTTAGGTGGAAAGAAGTTAGTAACTTGACGTAACCCTAAACCTTCTTCCCACTGCTGAACACTCCGTTGTTGGTTCAGGTGATTTCTTGGGTGCCTTGCTGGATAAATGGCGGCGAAAAATTGTGGCTGGAAATTCGAGAAAAAGGAATTTTTTTTTTGGAGGCAGTGTCGCTGATTCCCACATGTGGACTCCTAAACTTGCGCTGGCAGAAAGGTATTTTGAACTTGATAGCGCCACAGAAGAAGTATGATGGCGCCATGCAGTGGGCACATTCCGGCGACAATTGCGCAATCCCACTGCTTGGTAGAATCGGTGATTTCACGCAAGATGGTGAAAAATTGGGTTATGCTCGTTTCATGGGGGGGACATCGCACCATGGTCTCTTCATGGCAGAGTGTCCGCCGTCACGGTTTAATGTGGGGGATCATCGCGCGATGTCCCCCTCAATTAAGGCTGGAAATCTACATGGTGTAGCAAATGAATCACATGCTTGCTCAATTGCAAGTAAAGGATGTAAGGTTATGTCAGGTAAGGTTACATTAGGTTAGGTTAGGATAAGATAGGATGAGTCTTTTTCGCTGGTGATCTTGGTTGAACTGAACCACATGCTCGCTCTGCTGTGAGTTATCTCAAATATATTTTAGCCTAATCTGACCTAATGCAACCTTTTCCCTCACCTAGCCCAGCCCAACCTAACCTACCCCCTCCTCCATGCTTGCATTTTCGCGAGCATGTGGTTCAACCCGCCAGCTAGGAGAGACACCATCTCTGCTGGTGTTTTGTCGAACGTGTGCGTAATCTCTCTGCCTCAGGGAAGCATCGCACGATGTCCCCCTTAACAAAGATACACTTGCTGCACCATGTAGATTTCCAGTCTTTAATTGAGGGGGACATCGCGCCATGATTCCCCACATTAAACCGTGACGGCGGACACTCTGCCATGAAGAGACCATGGTGCGATATCCCCCCATGAAACGAGCATAACCCCAAAAATTTTCTGCACATTTTTTGAATCGATCTCAATAGGAATAGCACAGTTATTGTCAATAAATGTGCTGTTCCTGGCACTTTGCATTTATAGGGAGAACCCAGCAGGGAGCAAAAATGAAGAAGAGATGCAGCCGAGTTTGTATTTTTTTCTCATCAGCTCTTCCAGCTGGTTGGAATTCGGTTTTTTCACACCCTGTAGACAGGCAACAGACCGCATCGAATAAAATTTCAAAGTTGGACCTGTTTTCTTTTGCCTTTTTTCGAGGTGCGGTGACCTCACCGCGAAAACCAGAGATTTTGCTTTTGCCCATCAGTGGACACAGGAGAGACGAGTCTGAGCACATTTTCTGTGAATTGTGTTTTGGCCGCTGAAGCGCACCTCCGGACGCCAAGCCTGCCAAGAAATATGCGCATAATTCCAGTTTCAGCTCCCAGCTGTGGAAAAAAACCAGGTACCTGAGGAATGGTAACATGATGAACAGACATACTTGCGCTGTTGTGGTGTGATCATGCACTGCGTCATTCGTTTTGTGGGGCAGAGAAAATTCCTGCCCCTTGGGCTGTGTGGAGCAAATAGTGTAAAATCCCTTCCCTGACCTCTGCGCGCAGGTGCAGGGTGATTGACTTGCCGAGGACCGAGAGAGAGTTCAAAGTGCAGCAAAAACTGCTCTCAGCAGCGAATTTTGGAACCTGAAACTTAAATTTGGATCCGCCAGGCAGGCTGATGACATGTCCTGGATATTTTGGAAAACCGGAAAGCCGGAAAGCGTTTTGGCGCACAGGAAATAATCATGTCACCTCCGCAGAATCAGGTCAAAGCGCACGTCGAAGAACATTTTCCGCGGGTCAAGTGGCCAGGAAGATCGCAGAAACAGAAACGGGACATGGATGAAGCAGGCTCTCCACAATGCAGCTCTCGAAACACGAAAAAAAAATCCTTGCTATGCAGGACTTGTCTGCAGGAACTGTCTGTCACAGCATCACGGAATCGGTGTCACAACATCCACAATATCCCAAAAAAATTGTTTTTTTCTTCTGAAATTAGGAAATCTTTTGGAGATTTTTCACCACCATTGTTTCAAAGAAACAACTTTGAAGTTGCATCGTGCAACCAATCAAATCAATCTTGGTCAGAAATTCAATCCGCCAATATTTGCGAACTTTGACCAAAATTATTTGGTGCGCAAATTTTTGCTCGCGTGTTCTCCCTTCCAATAACTCTGTTTTTGCCCAAGCTGACTTGTCTCATTCAAATCACCATGGATGGAGCTTGTGATCGGTGGAAGCATTCTTTAAATTGGGCTGCTGTGTGGTGAGGCTACATCTCACGTCCGTTTTTTGCTTTTTTAACGCGTTGTCATGTCATTCCCGGTCTCCCTGATAAGATTTTTGGGTTAAATTTGATTGCTGCCATGTCTGGCCGGGTCTTGTTTGATTTTGTGGACAATATGACTTCCTCATAACGCTGGCGCTTTCATTCCTGTGCGTTGGTTTGCTGAAAAAGCAGGGCCCAGGAGGTTTCGCCAGACCCCCCAAATTTTATCGTTCCCTCAAAAATGTCTGAAATCTCAACAAGCTCGTGCATTTTGTCTGACACTCTCAGAATTTGACAAACTCCCCAAAAACCCATTATCTGGCAAAACCGCTTTGTGTATTTTACGAATTCAGGACAGCTGTCCCTGCATAAAAGCGGGAATCCCTCATCCTCGAGCATTGCACCAGCAGTCTCCCTTCACTTAATTTTGCAAAAAGACGTGACTTCTTCACAATTTGAACAACTCTGGACGATTCGGCCCAATTCCGCGCAGACTTTTCCGTCTGAAATTCCTCGGGAAGAAATTCCACGAGTGCTTGACCCATCAGGCGCATTCAACCCCGCATCACTTTCTCGGTTGTTGCGTTGCCCCGTCCATGAAGCGTTTGCAGTCCCTTGATCCGTTGCAGATCGACCCCTGATCATCATCATCGTGGAGTCATATGGACTGATAGCCATTCGGCTGGTGGTCCGACCTTTTACCTTGTTGCGCGCACCTTGGGCTCGCAAGGAGAACTATGCCCCATAATCGTAGCCCAATTCTGCTCTGCATTCAACTGAATCACTGATCACATGCATGAAATCCGTCAACTCCCTTTCTTCACGCGTCAGCTCGGATGGAAATGCACAACCACTGTCTGTTTCAATTAAGGGTGACAGAAAAAAGGAAAATGGAAATTCATGTTTGCCAGTTTGGTTGTTTTGGGTGTTGTCCTTCGGCGGTTGACCCACTGGTGTCCGAGGCAGGGGTACCCTCGCCTCCCTCGGCATTAGATCTGTGTTGTACCCTGGTACGCGGAAAATAACGGAGGCAACCCCCTGGCCTCAGAATAAGCACGTGGAGCTTTTTAAAGGGTGCACTTCCCTTGAAACGGGCAACGTTTGCTCTTCGCAATTTGATGCAGTTTCCGACTTTCCAGGCTGATGTGGCATTTGCAGATTTTTTTGTTTTGTGCTTCAACGGAACTTCACCGTGATTGGCTCCACGGAAATTTTTTGGCATTGGTTCCCATGGTTATGCCTTTTAGAATAGGCAGCGAACTCGAGACTCTCCTTGTGAATTATTGACATGCAGCTTTTGTCTTTGAGCTCTGCCGAATAATTTATTGCCGATGTCGCTTGTAATATTTAAAGCCGGGCTCACACGATGCGAAAATAGTCGCGAATTCGCGTGCGATTCCGTCGCGCGCGAAGCTTTAGCTTTGCGTGTTCGCTTCGGATGGAGTTGAACATGTTTAATTTTTTTGCAAAAATAGTTGCGTTTGTACCTCTGAATTCGTCGCACGCTCGTGCTGTGTGTTCCTCTGTTCACTCTGCTCTCTGGGCAAGTAAATACTCTTCCAATCATGAAATGACCTATCCTAGGCGATCACCGCAGAAGCAACATGATGAAGCTGCTTGAACCAGTCTCTGTCCTTCCGAGGTCACCACGTCGTTTTCTTTCCAATTTCGCGTCAATCAAACGTGCACGTGTGGCCACCCATCAACCACATCGAGACGGAAGTCCATTCTCTTGCAAGGTGAATCGAACGTGAAATCGCTCCAATTTTCGCATCGTGTGTACGCGGCTTACGTTGAGACAGGAACATGTGCCAAAATTAGACGACAGGTGCTGGCGGATTTGGATTCATGTCTTTTTTTCCATGCACACCTGCCAAACCCGGTGTGCCAACAGCGCCGTGCCAAATGATGCCGAAATTTTCCTGCGATCAATGTCGTGTTGAAAAATTTGCTGTTGGGGGGTGGTTCGAAACACATTGCAAACATTTCGGCAAACCAGAAAAATGTCTCCATTGTGGAGTGGACGCCCCCTTCTTCTTGGGAGCTCCGCCAATGCTTGCCACATTCTCATGGCAGCAACGTTCATGAGGAGTGTTGGATTGGCACCACCATCCCGACAACTCTCGCTTCTGAGTTGGTTGGGTTGCAGGGATGGCTTCATGCGAGGAGGGGACGGTTTGACTTCACATGCTCATGCTTCAGGTCATTCATCTCTGATGATTTCATGAAAATTTATGGCATCCATGAAAAAAGTGTTCATGCTCTTTTGTTTTTCAGCTCTGCTCTCTCTGCATCAGCCATCTGGCTGGCTGGTTGGCTGGGGAACCCAACAAAAGCTGCATTTTCCTTTCTGTGCTTCCTCCGCCGAAATTCTAATCTGTACAGGGTCGCCGGCTTGCTGATTTTCGGTAGTACATAGTTCGGAACACCTGTCGACATTGAACTGGATGAGTGGAGTTGGGTCCGGCAAGGTGCTCGTCTCGTTGGGATTGGGCGAAATGTGCCATGAAATGGGCCGGGGCCCAATATTTTGGAGACACTCAGAAAGGGGTACCGCATCACAATTCACACTGTCATGAAAAAATGATGCCTGTTTCATAGGTGCTAACTTCCTGAATACAAATTCGTTGGGCCACTGGTGCCCTTTGCAAGACTCCATGGAAATGCCAATTTCCGAAATATGGGCAGTTTTCCTTCTATTGAATTTCGTCAATTCCATTCCCAAATGGAATTAGTTTCGTCAATTCCATTCCCAGATGGAATTGACGAAACTGCAACAGAAGAAAAACTACCCATATTTGTATATCTGAAATTGGCATTTTCATGGATTCCTGCAAATGACACGTGGGGCCCCACGAATTTGGGTAGCAGAGGTCGGGGCCCCAGTTTTGAAACGTGGGAAAGGAGTGAAGTTCCAACATCGGGAGCCTTTTCACCACACAAACTGGCCGAGGATTTCAAATGATTATTCATATTTGAAATTGAAATATCTGCTCAGGAAGAAATTGAAAAGAAGCTGTGATGGTTGTTAATAATACCTTCTGAGGGTTCGTTAAGACTTTGATTTTGAGATGAGCCTTTGGCTTTCCCCATGACCAGAATTTTCTGTTCTTGCTTTGGTCCAACGGGAGCCATCCGGTCCCAGCATGGACCGGATATTTCATGGTAGGTGGTGAGGATCAGTCTGGCTCTTAAGCGTTCTGCCGCAAAATCTTCTGGTTGGATCCTGTTGCTGTGACGCACGATGTGAGATGTCCGTGAGTCAGGTGTGTGGTGCACCTGCACCTGTGATGTGCATGGAGTTTGGTGGCGTGGCACTGACGCCAAAACATCCTGCACCAGACGTGGAGGCAAAATATTGCTGAATTGCATACCCGCGTCATGTTATGCTTTGGTCTGCTTTTTTGTCGCTTTCTGTGCTGCCAGCCTCAGCCATCATCAATGAGGTCATTCACATTCGGTTTCTGGGAAAAATGAATCCAAAGCTGAAGCTGAGCGCCCGGCAGAATAAACTTGGTCACCTGGACAGTCCGCTTCTCCCCAATTCGCCCACACTTCCTCACTCTCTCTCTCTCTCCTGTCACTTTCTTTTCTCTCCTCACCTTGTCTGGCTCACGGAAACATGAATCTCTTGTGCGTCATGGCATGGCACAGGTGGACAAGCCTGTTGCGCTGGTACTCACTTGGTGGTGATGGTGCAGAGGGCTGGCGCTGCACGATTCCCAGTGACGTCCAAAATAACATATTGGACGCTCCAACCTTGGTGGATATTTTGATAGTAGTTCGGATTACCTGCCGACATTGGACTGGACGACTTGGCACCCTTGCTCTGTGATACACTAAAACTAACCCAAACCTAACCTGACATGTCAGCCGGTATTCCGAATTGCAACCGATATTTTGGGATGACAATGACGGGACACAAGGGAAGAAAGAGGAGGTTTCTTGAATTCATGCTGCTGCACTTGTCATCCCCTGAACTCAGGTCCAACTGAATCTCATGTCAACACCAAAGCCTCAGCAAGGTCAGTTTCTGCACTTCAGTGGGTTGGATCCTGGTGCTGACTGCTCAACTGGAATTTGAGGGCAGACATGCAAGGCAGATTTGTCACAGGTTGCTGGAAATGGGTGCTGTTGACATTTTGGCATTCAATGAAGTGTGATAAACCACATGAGTCGTCCATACGCTGGATTGTTATTTCGTGTCATAAACGCTCCACGTGTTCCATTTCTGGTGCAGTTGAAGCAGAGGTCAGACGGCGCAAGCATTGAAAATGGTTGAATATAACATGATGAATAATAACAATGGCCACGTGATACTGTGAGCTGCCATAACATGGGGAGGGTGGCATTTCGTGCACGAGCAGAGGGCTTGACCTCATCCAGAGCAGGTCGATCGATGACTTGGTGGGCACAAAAAGTAAATCGGGACATGAATTTTGTTTCATTCGCAATCATAAGGGCGGCTGAATCTTTCCAGGTGATTGCTTACTCCAGACGAATATTCGCTCTTGCGTTTCTTGAGGGGCGTGGAATGTTCCTGTTACACTTTAAATGCAATGACCTTTTTGTTGGCCATTGGTTAAACGCGTGCTTTCAAGAGATTCTGACCTTTTTGTTGGCCATTGGTTAAACACGTGCTTTCAAGAGATTTTGACCTTTTTGTTGGCCATTGGTTAAACGCGTGCTTTCAAGGGATTCTGACCTTTTTGTTGGCCATTGGTTAAACACGTGCTTTCAAGAGATTCTGACCTTTTTGTTGACCATTGGTTAAACACGTGCTTTCAAGAGATTCTGACCTTTTTGTTGACCATTGGTTAAACACGTGCTTTCAAGAGATTCTGACCTTTTTGTTGGCCATTGGTTAAACACGTGCTTTCAAGAGATTCTAAGAGGCTCTAAAACGTTTGAAAACTCTTGTCGCAAAAAGTCAACGGACAGCCATCCTGGCTGTCCGATATCTCGAGTCTCGTGACCTTTCGGAAACGTCTGAAAACTCGTCATCGTGAAAAGTAAATAATGAGACATCCTGCCTGACTGTCCGAGGGCTTGCCATTCAGGCTTTGATGACGCCAAGCCTTCACAGATCATGAACTGTCTAAAACGTTTGAAAACCCGAAGTCATCTCCAACACTTAAGCTGGTGGTCATTCCAAAAATCATCTCATGTTTGATCTCCCTGAATCTGTGGGAGCTTGTTACTATATGGAATTGGCTGTTCACCGAGTAAATACCTACAATGCCAACATTCTTTTTCAATTATTTCAGGCCGTGAAGACCATTCACCATCAGGCAGTGTTAGCGGGTTCTCACTGGACGGCAATGATCCCAAGAAGAAGAAGGGTCTACCTGTTCAGCAGAGGCAGCAGGAGGAGCTCTGCTTGGTCTGTGGAGATAGGGCCTCCGGTTATCATTACAATGCCCTCACCTGCGAAGGCTGTAAAGGTTGGTCAAGAGTTTTAACCATTCTTGAGGGGAAAGTGCCGGCTGACTACTGACGGCAAAAATGTTGGTCCCAAAATGATCGTTTTAGCCATTCTTGGAGGGTGCTGTTTTGTGGGTAGGCAAAACAATTTCAGTTCCAATAAATGAATTCCCACGTTCTTTATCAAATGATCAGGAGTCATCTTGACAGAACTCCTGGTCATTGGATAAATAACATGGTGAATCCAGAATTCATTACCGAACTGGTTTCTTTTCAAAGCACAGAGCACTCGCATCCATCTGTTTACTCTGATGGTCAGGGATGTCTTCCATTCTTCTCCTGGCCTCCCAGCTCAATTGCTCTCCTGGCCTCCCAGCTCAATTGCTAGAATTTTTACCTTTTTGGGGTTGTCATATCGAATTGGCACTTCTTTTCTTGCTTTGTATCCATATTTGTGTATGTGAAGGTGGGCTTGGGGTACTAGTAAGTTGACAGGGAAACTTGAGAATTTCAGAAGTCTTCAGAAAGGTTTCTTCTCTTGAAAGCAATTGGATATGTTTTTCTAACACAAAGACAGATTGCAAAAACAGTCCTGGAAGCAGGGCTTCAAATTACACAATGAAAAGGGCGCGCGTCTTAAACAAAAAGGGCATTCGCCATGAACAGGGTATTGTTATTTTGTGCCAAAAGGGCGTTTCCACACAGGGTGTGTGACAAAATTTAGAAAATACATTTTTGATTTTGCAGCATTGTTGCCAATTTCCTGATGGGTGCCAGACATTCATAATTGACTGCAATTAGCCGGTATGCTTTTAGGTGCAACCGCCTCTTGGCTAAAAATGAAGCCAGAATGTCCAATAGGTGGCGTAACAGAGGGCAGGTACTTCGTACCGCAGGTGCATGCCTACCCTCTTTTGGCACTACCTGGAAGATCGAGCAAGGCAAGCCTGTACAGGACACTTCACGCACAACATTTGCCAGATTCGGCTAGGCAGCAACAGATTCTTAGTATTCTGAGGATTTCTACTGACATGAGACAAGTCCCAGTGTCTATGACCTGACTTGATTTTAAGATCCTCCAGGTTTTCAACGAACCCAACAATGGTGTCATTTTCCGCTTTCCTGAAAAACCTTGAAATATTACGGAGATATGTTCCGATACCGTACAAGATTTGCCTCGTATTTGGTATCTGCTAATGGATTATCAGATACCCGACCAGTGGGATTGTTTATGGCACTTTACTGTTCCAGACTTTTTATCCATATTTTTGTGCTAGTTGTGAAATCGGCAGTTCCTTGCAAAGGAAATCAAACCTGATAATGGATCCTTGGACTCTAATGGATGTTCTCGGAAGCCTGTTTTGTCTGTTGGGTAACACTTGAAAAAATTCAGGCTTGAAGTTATAGGGTTAAAGCAGGAGGGCTTGACAATAACTTGCTCTCATTGATAAACTGATGAGGCTGGGGATAAATGAGGTGGTGCTGGATTGGATAAGGGATTTCCTCACTGATCGCACGCAGCAAGTTTCTCTGAATAATTGTTTTTCTGGAATAGGTGGGGTGTCTTCGGGTGTTCCCCAGGGGAGTGTACTTGGCCCAATATTGTTTTCCATTTTCATGAATGATCTCCCAGGAAAGCTTCAATGCAGCTTTTTCTTGTTTGCTGACGATTGTGTCATAGTTAATGAGATATCTCAACTATCTGATACGAGACGACTTCAAGCTGATCTGAGTGATGTTGAAAATTGGTGCAGTTCCTCCGGCATGAGGCTTAATGTTGATAAATGTGTCTTGTTATCCTTTACTACCAAGTCTAATCCTGTCGTTGGTAAATATTTTTTGTCAAATGTTGAATTGCCCTTCTCAGAGTAGTACGGTATAGGAATAACCTTCTCAAAGACATTGGATTGGGGTAAGCATGTTGATAAGACAGTAA
>JASGXE010006356.1:0-27207 GCA_030068105.1 Sinentomon sp. SZTP_YWyxl
AACCGCAGAAAAGTGGCCAGGTTGCTTGCACTATTTTTGATAGTATCTAATGTTGGAGGATGGGGTGAGCTTTTGGACTATGTAAAGCAGCCACATTTTTATTCTCGTCGAGACCATATTGTTAAAATCAGGTTGCTTAATTTTCAAAAGGACGTTGGGAAGTTTTCTTTTTTGTCGAGAACCATAGCTGAGTGGAATCAGTTGCCGACGTCCACATTCAATCTCCCTTCAAGTGTACCTATTCTCCAGCACCGTCTATTGGTTCATTTTTCTTGATTCATAATCACTGGTTTTATTCTTTATTTTTCGTGGTTTTTGCTGCTAAATGGGTGTGCATTTAATTGGTGTGTTTCTGTTATATTTTCGCATCTGTTGTATATTGCATTTATTTGATAAGGGGGCAACCCCGACGAAAATAAACGGCTCATTCATTCTTGATTCGCTAGCAGTCCCATCCAAAGCCAACACAAGTATGTGTGAAGGTTATTTTGCATATGGAAATCATCATCTCCCATTCCCCTGATGTGTGAAAGCTTTTTTTGCAACGTCTGTACACGTCCAGGTCCGTGTGGTGCGAATTTGCACCCTCCATGCGACCCTCTCCGGATATTCCTTTGTACCAATTCTCCAATATACCGGATGAACTTCTAGCAATGGCCTCTAAATAAGCTTGCAGAAACATGTGCACGCGCCTCCTGTCTCCACGTGCGTGATTGAATTGCAGCATAATAGGATTTCAAGAATTCGGAAACTGAACCCGACTGACAATTAAGCAGTGTCTAAGTTCTGAACTGAATTACCCCAGACACATATCTAGATAGTTAATGGGGCCCCTATATGATGTGTGAAATCCGCCATTCCACAAACATGTAGGTATGTATGGTCTATAGCTCCATATCCATTCATGAAGTGCTGGAAAGGGCGCGAGTGTGGTCTGTGCATCAGGCGTGTGTGGAATTTACAACCGTTTAACTTTCGCCAAAAATGCATTTGACTACACGTGTATCTACAGGGTTGAGCAAAAGTTCCGAGACAAACGCAGCTTTTAGGTGAGACGGTGAAACGGCGATGAACGAACACGGGATCCTCGACGACTGTAAGGAGATTCCTAAGATGGAACTGTTTGGCCCAGGGATGTCTTCATCGCCCTTCCGTCGATGCGAACGAGCGAAGTGTTCGACTCCAGGGTGTGCGTCGGGTTCATGAAGCGCACTGTACATCACACAGCATGCATTGCTCCGCAAGTTTATGCATATGGAAGGCAATAAGGGGGACTAGGTCAACAGGTCGACGACACAAACAAAGCGCATGGGTAGAGGGAGTTTGGATGGGGTTCGAAAGCTGATTGCAATTTGCAGGTTTGAATGCGAAAAGGGAGGGAGATGGGAGGGATGGTGACCCCTCAACCGTAAATGGAGCATCGCCATCGCTGACCAGTCGAGTTTAGCCTTTCATACGTCGTGCATATGACAGGGGGTTTCGAATATCCTTGGTGGACAGCTCTAGGTGTGCCTTGAGGGTTTTTGGCAATTCCGGAATCAAGGGATCGTGTTTGACAATCAAATGTGGTTGCGCGGAACGAAGCAGACAAAGCAAACCTTTGGATGGTTCCGAAAAATTCGAATAAATATCCACATAAAGAGCGTATAATTTGCGGGGAATTCGCCAGAGAGTTTTGAAACACCCTGTGCATAGCCTGGGGCTGGGGCTGCTGCGACCGTAGCACCAGCAAGCGTCGGACGGCGGTCACTCAGAAATTCAACCGGAACCGGCCTCGTCCACCCGGAAGCGCACCGGTGCTAATTTCATTCATAAAACACACATTCACATCCGCATTTTGCATGCATATACACTGCTCACCAAAAGTCGTCGAACGAAGGAGTTCATTATAAATTCAGGCAGCATTTCGAATCAATGGCAGCACGGTCCGCAAAACATCATGACACTCGTGTGAGGCGTGAAGTTGCACCAAGGCCTGTTGAAATTAGATGGCACCTGTGCTAGTACTTTAAAATATCACCCATGTTCGAGGACTTTTGATGAGCTTCGTAAAGCCTAGGGATGCCTAGTGACCCTGAATTCTAGTAAAGCAGTCGTGTGTGTCTGGCGGAGGTGTGGGAGTGGTTGCAGAGGATGAAAATTTCAAAGCCAGAGGGCAGCGTAGTGCGGAATGATTTGATTATTTTTTCTTTATCATTTTTTGAAACCCCTGCGGTATGGATGGAATTAGTGCAAATAACGTGCAAATCAAGATGGTTAATTCAGGAAAAATTGACGACCAAATGCGTCATAGCCGCCATGACTCAACGGCGCACCTCAATGGCAATTGGAATGGGAGATTATATTCTTACGAATAACTATAGAGGCGATCATTGTTCAAAATGTAAACTCCGATAACTGAATCGACGATCGAACGGCCGTAACCTTACTGGCCTAATTCCCAGAAAAAAGTAAACGCTTTTAATTGCATGTGTTGCATACCCGTTTTAAATGTCAGGGGACAGAGAAATATAGCATGTGTTGCATACCCGTTCAAATGGCAGGGGTTGGAGAAACATTGCATGGGTTGCATACCCGTTTTTAATGGCAGGGGTTGGAGAAAAATTGCATGGGTTGGATACCCGTTTTACATGGCAGGGGTTGGAGAAAAATTGCATGGATTGCATGCCCGTTTTAAATGGCAGAGGTTGGAGAAAAATTGCATGGGTTGGATACCCGTTTTACATGGCAGGGGTTGGAGAAAAATTGCATGGATTGCATGCCCGTTTTAAATGGCAGGGGTTGGAGAAAAATTGCATGGGTTGGATACCCGTTTCACATGGCAGGGGTTGGAGAAAAATTGCATGGATTGCATGCCCGTTTTAAATGGCAGGGGTTGGAGAAAAATTGCATGGGTTGTATACCCGTTTTAAATGGCAGGGGTTGGAGAAAAATTAATATGGATTGCATGCCCGTTTTAAATGGCAGGGGTTGGAGAAAAATTGCATGGGTTGGATACCCGTTTTAAATGGCAGGGGTTGGAGAAAAATTGCATGGGTTGGATACCCGTTTTACATGGCAGGGGTTGGAGAAAAAATTGCATGGATTGCATGCCCGTTTTAAATGGCAGGGGCTGCGGAGAAAAAAAATTGCATGTGTTGCATACCCGTTTTGAATGGCAGGGGCTGCGGAGAAAAAATTGCATGGGTTGCATACCCGTTTTGAATGGCAGGGGCTGCGGAGAAAAATTGCATGGGTTGCATACCCGTTTTGAATGGCAGGGGCTGCGGAGAAAAATTGCATGGGTTGCATACCCGTTTTGAATGGCAGGGGCTGCGGAGAAAAATTGCATGGGTTGCATACCCGTTTTAAATGGCAGGGGCTGCGGAGAAAAATTGCATGGGTTGCATACCCGTTTTGAATGGCAGGGGCTGCGGAGAAAAATTGCTTGGGTTGCATACCCGTTTTAAATGGCAGGGGCTGCGGAGAAAAATTGCATGGGTTGCATACCCGTTTTGATTGGCAGGGGTTGGAGAAAAATTTCATGGGTTGCATACCCGTTTTAAATGGCATGGGTTGCAGAACACAAAATCGCGACCAAAGTTATCCGCGGCCTCAATGAATTGACATGCTGAGTCGTTAATGATCCATGGGAAAGGGGAAAAAATTGAGCGTCGTTTATGGGAACAAAATTAAAATGTGTGATCCGCGGGTTAAAATTCCGATCTGGTTTCAGAAATCGGGTCATTGTGTGGAGGGAAATTTCATTTCTGTGTACAAGCTCTGTCCGTTTGTGTTTTGGTCTGTTCGTCCATTTGTTCTCTGGAACCAACGAAAAATGATCGATTTGAAATTTTGCTCTTGTTGCAATCATCACACAAAATAACAACATTACACTCTAAATTTGAGGGCTCCGTGTGGAACACCTATTTTAACACAGGATCAGACGGACCTGTTCTTTTCGATACGGTTTTGGAACACGGAATGGAACACTATTTTCATGTGAACAATCTGGAAAATATAAGCCATTTCGAACACTCCATATGTACTCCAAATCGAGTGGGGGTTCCAGATTTGTGTCAGAAAAGACCGTTTTAAAAGCACATTTGGTGTTCCAAAAGGAACACTTGCATCAATAAGCTATAATGTGCGCCAAAGGTGTTCCAATCGAAAAACCCCAATTTAAATTGTTGGGTAATTTCTCTTATTGCCTATTGAGTATTTATGGGAAAAGTTCATTGAAAATAGGGGTGCAAGCCGCGGAGAGACGGTTCGCATGGCGGCAGGGGCCTGATGATCTCGAAAAAAGTCGAAATGGCCCGACAAGTACCGTAGAAGCTTCTCTGCTTTTTTCATGCACCTGAGAGCTATAACACCACGGTGGTCCGCTTATCTACAAACCGATTCAAAATGTACAGTTATCTAAACGGCCTATAAACAATGATAATCGCAGCGAATCGTAAAATTGCCGGATCATTTTCCCGCTTTTAGATGATACTAATTTTTCGTGTCTTCAAGTGATCAGTGCATGCGCATCAGCGCATCAGGAGGACCCACATGGAGAGCGTGCGACGTAAGTTTCCCGTCACAAAGTTTTTAGATCCTATAAGCCTCACAGTGGCCTTGCCCAAACGGCCCCGTCGTTGTCCTATAACCTTTGCCAAGGAGATATCTTGGCGTGGGCAAATTGAAGACCGAATGATCTCGAAACATAAGCTGCGTCTGTTTTTCTTTATTCGTATATCGTAAAGCAAAGTTGGTACGCCGTTCAGATGCTCTTATGCGCCCACAGCAGCGCAAGAACTGTTCCTGGACTAATTACACGTAGGTATAAGAAACGTTGCGTCTTTTCCTTATAATGACATAAATATTTCGGTGAGTGTCCACGCTTACTGCCTGACACGCCATCCAGGGCTGGGCTGAACACCGGCGCGGAGCCTGGAGCGACAAGTATTTCTTGGGACCGCACGGCCTTCACTTAACAGTTGTAAGGTCGACAAAATGGGGTAAGCACGAAAATAAGTCCCATTTCTTGTGTGGACTTTGTCAGGGTTGGTTGTCAATGGTGTTCAAAAGTCTTTGAGGACTTTTTTGACTATGAATAGGTGTGAAACGCCAGGAAGTGTAACACTTTTTTCGAGCGTGTAACACTGAGATCGCGCATGCTCAAAATTTGTGAGAGGAAAATGGTGTTCCACAAATGTTCCGAAACGAGCACTTCTGGTCAGCCCGCGTTAAAAAGGCGTTCCAGAAGTGTTCGAATAGGAAACCTCCAATTTAGAATGTACGTAGGGCGTACTCTATTTTGTAGCTAACCGTTAACTGCTATTTCTAGAACAGACCCATGCATGGCATTTGTTGCAAGGATGTCCAAAACTGTCATTGTGGGCATTGTTTTTGACAAAATCAGATTTTTGTTTTTCACAGCCCATTTTTGTTTCGTGAAAATGATCCAAATTTCTATCGCGACACAAATCCCTGTGACGAACTTGCCGCACAACACCGGCCCATGGTTGGGACCATGCGAAAAGGTCTATTGTATAGCTGAACTGCCTCGGGTAAAAAAAACTTGGAGAGAGCATGGCATCGGAGCAAAAACCCAACAAAGCTAAATTCTTGTCATTTTTTTTTTGAAAAACTTCTTCACCACAAAAAATCTGTGTATAGATTTTGTTCTGTGTATTGATTCTGAAATCAATACACAGAATCAGGTCATGGAATCTTTACGAGTATGTGGAACGGTGGCAGACATCAACCGATTGGTGGCAGACATCAACCGTTCCACTGGATGGTGGCACCTTTTCCACGCGGTATGCCTTGCATGTCACACCATTTGGGGGTTTTATTGTCGCAAATTGGTGTCAATTGCCACTGATGTGGTGTGAAGCACAATCTGCCACGCGTTTGGTCGCAAGATGTTTACAGTGTGACTTCCTCTTTTCGGTTGGTTGGTTGCGAGGGATATTTCCAATCGAGAGTAAGGCAGTTTTGGACAGCCCTCACTCAACGTCAAACGTGTTCGTCGCTGGACATTTGAGCTGCTCCCGAATTGTTATATTCTCGCCGACATTTGGGTGATTTGAACTTTGAACGAACTCTCTCCGCGCAGGGATGTCCTAATTATTTTTTAATTGCGCCCAGAAAAACTCCACTTCAAATCCTCTGAGATGCCGCCGCGGGCTGTCTCTCTCTCTTTGCTTGTCTGACATTGCGTGGATATTCCTTAAAAGTGCACTGAAAAAGTAAAACTTCTTTTTCTGTCCAGAGGCGGATTTAACATCTGTGAAGGGGGCATTTTAACGCACCGGGCCCACGCCTGGTGGGGACTGCGTGTCGAAGACTTGAGAAAATTTAATTTTTTCAATGATCTTTTCTTCTCTGACGACTTTGAGTGTTCCAAATCGCCTGTGTTCCAAAATTGTGGCAGAAAAATGGGTTTGCGACAATGCACCAATTGTGTTCCTAAAACGTTCCAAAAATCCCTTCCATCGCAGCTTGTGTTAAAAAGGCGTTCAAAAGGTGCTCCAAACGGAAAACTCAAATTTAGAATGTGAGAAGCTGGAATACTCTTAAGGGACGCAATATTTAAGGGTCCATGGCCGAGAGTAAAAAAATGAGTAAAAAACGCTAATTATGATGGATTACGAGTTTGATCTTAATTTTTCAAAAACGAAATAATTAGTGGACATGACGTGCAGTGCGGTGGACGCTTCTGATTCTTCTTCTCATAGATACGCGAAGGGTTGAGTATGATAAGGGAAATCGTCTTGAAGGGAAAATTAACCCTTTTCCTTATCAATCGGACAAGCAATCAAATTACTGAAAATGTTCACCGTATTAAGGAGCTACATGCACACATTTTCTTAATGGGTCATGGGCCTAACGTTGCACCGTAATATGGAAAGATGAATTACGTTAATTTGCGTCATTACAGGGTGGGCTCACAGGGTTTGAGAGTTTCCTTCTTACGGAAAACCCGTGCTTTTTCTGTGGAAAATATGCGGTTCTGTTACTCACCGTTTCTCAGGCACCTGCAAATTCCGGAGAATTAATCATCGAATTCGTGGTAAATCCTGCATGGTTTTCCATGACCGGCCAGTGCTTTTCCATGACAATGATGGGTGTTTTTCCATGACCCCATGATTGGTGGTTTTCCATGACCACGATGTTTTTCTTGACCATATAGGTGGTTTTCCATGTCCTATGATATTTTCCGCGAAAATGATGAGTGCATGGGTTTCCTGATTTTCTCCATATGATAGATGGTTTTCCATGACCATGATGATTTTCCATGGATATGATGATTTTCCTATGATATTTTCCGCGAAAATGATGAGTGCATGGGTTTCCTGATTTTCTCCATATGATAGATGGTTTTCCATGACCATGATGATTTTCCATGGACATGCTGGGTGAGGGTGGTTTTGCATGACCATGGTGTTTTCCGTGACCATAATTGATGATGGGTGATTTTCCGTGACTGTGGTGGGTGGTTTTCCTTGACTAAGGTGCGTTTTCCTGACCATGACGGGTGGTTATCTCTGACCATTGGGTGGTTTTCCATGACCTGATGTTTTCCGTGATCATACGATGGGTGTTTTCCTGTTTTTCGTGACAATGATGGATGGTTTCCACGACCACGCTGGGTGGTTTTTTAAGACCATGACAGGTGTTTTCCGGCACTATGATGCATTTCATGACCATGATGGGTGGTTTTTCCATTGCCACATGGTGGGTCCCAAAATAACGGAAACTCTCCAAACGTGAAGGTTCCTCAGCGAAACGTTTCTAAACTTTGGCAGCATCACTTTTATTCAGTTCTGGCCAAGTGTTCAAAGTTTTGCTCAAAGTGGGTCAAAGTGTTGTCAAGCACCAAAATCATGAAACCGTGCAAAGTTTGCCATCACCTTTCGCAAGCAGCACCCTGTAATATCGGAATCAATTTCAAGCGAGACAAAATCTCCTTGTGCATGATGTGAGTTCTTGAGAAATCAAGAATTATCTGAACTATAGCTGATGACCTCACACCGAGAAGAAAAGATCCGTTAGGTTTCTTTATGGATTTACACAATTATGGATGCTGTTGAGAGAGGGAATTAAAGGAATTACAGTGCACCACCGTCCACAATAGCGGAATTGTTATTATGATGATCAGTTTTACGTGTCTATACTCCAAGTTTACTAAACGAGGGGCCAATGCTCCGGTCTCAATCTTCGGTGTTACGCAGCCGTAGATTTTCTTATAAAACTTCTTATAAAACGTAAAAGTATAAACTTTATATACGGTCTGCAAGGTAAAAAGTTTAGGTTTTCGTTCGGAAGCACTCTTTTGAAGAAGTGTTTTTTTTTTTTTTTTGAAAGTGAAATGGAGAAAAGGGAAGTGTTTTTTGGAATGCGAAAAGTGTTTTCTTGGAAAACAAATTTTTTCGTCACAAATTTGGAACACATTTTACGCGCGATTTTGAGCAGGTATATGGAGCTTTCCGAATCGCTTGTTTCTAGAATGCGTCAAAAATTTGTGATACGTTTTTTTTTTTTTGTTGAAATTTTATGGGAACAAAACGTACTTACTCAGCAAAACAACACTCACTCAAAACTAACTGTTTTGTTGCAAACTTATACTCTCGAGAGTAGAAAGAACTTTTGACGATTCTCCGCGGACAAATGATTTTCTGCGGTATAGATAATGCGGAAGTGGCAAAACTTTCATTCAGCGGCCCATCTTACGGAGCGTGTTTGGTTGCGTGAGCCGCAACCAAACCCGACCTAATCCTCTATCCCATCACCATATTGCTTATTGTTGTCAACCTGATGGTTGGTGTCCGCCTATTGCTTATTGTTGTCAACCTACTGCATTGATATCCGTATACAGGGTTTCCCAAAAGTCACTTGACAACCCCTGCTATTTGCCAGTTTTCAATCTTCTCTTGTAGGGCTATTTCTACAGATTTCAGGTTCAGATTGGGCAGGCTGCCTGCTGCAGGTGTTATCCATATGAATTGGAACAAACTCCACTCCAAGCTTCCAGAGTTGCTTCAAACTGCAATGCACTTTTCTGGGGTTGTCAAGTGACTTTTGGGAAACCCTGTATAAGTTCCAGAATACATCCCCGAAATTCGCATATCCACATGTAGGTAGGTATACTGCTGCTGATTGTAGGTACCAATAAGGAACAGCATGTTTACAAAAGTTTCTGGGCAATTTCTCGTGTTGGAATTAACTTTGGATGGCCATCATCAGCCGGAGAGAAAAGCTATACATCACCTGCTGAAACTTTGTTAAAAATCGTAAATTAGGTGCGCAAAAATTATTTAATGGCTGCTCGGTTGCGGAGGTTTGCGAAACATTAAAACGTTGCAATTTTCCAAGCCTTGTGGCAAAAAGGTAAAATCGCAAATCGCCTCTGCCTGATACATGCCGAGAAAATGTAAAGGTAACTGCTGAATTACCTTTAATAATACATGGCGATGCGCGGTGATGTTTTTCGTTCTGCCATTGTTCGGTGAAGATAAGACCGACTTACACCGGGATTTTGCACGCATGATGTTTTGTACACGCATGCGCGTCAAGTTTTCGGAAACAAAAACAGATCACGCCAAGAGAAAAAGTTGTGCATCACATCCCATCAAAAGTTTTCGTAATCAGAAGTTCAGTTTACAGACATGCACCCAAAAATATACGAATTCGTGTGACGCGTGAAACTCCATCAAGCCCTGTTGAAACAGGATGACCCCTGTGTTAACCTGACCCATGAATCATATGTCTGAGCATTTTTGCCTGACCGTGTTTTGCCGGCACAATGGCAAGGTTTTCGAGTTTCGTTTCGGTAACGGACAGACTCGCCGCTTCTTGCGAGTTTAGATTCGGAAATGGAGACGCCGCGGTCACCGGCCGACAAAATTAATTTGCAGCGTCATGTTTCAAATGTCACCCAACAGGTGTCATTTCCTTACACTCTGAACACGAAGTTCAGTTTGGAACACGAAATTAACATGGTCTCAAATAGGAAGTTTTCTTTTACGAACATTTATGGAACACTCAGGGTGTTCTTGGAACACACTGAGTGTGCGATCTGGAACACGTAAGGTGTTCCAAATCACTCATGTGTTCCAAATCTGTGACAGGAATGTCACAGTTCTTGGAACACACTGAGTGTTCCATAAATTTTCTTAAAAGAACACTTCCTATCTAAGCCCATGTCAAAATATAGTGTTTCAAACTGAACTTCGTGTTTTAGAGTGTATACAATTACTCCGGTCATGTTATGGGGGTTTGGGCCTGCGTGACGCAAGTCTGTGATACATAAGGAGCATATATTTTCTTCGAGAATCCCCGCATGCGTTTTTCTGGCCGTGTCTGCTATCGCCTTTGATCCTCCCTCAAACGAAAAAGCAATAGCTGTCAAACACACATTGCAACAGTGTTTGAAATTTAACGACCGTCAGCTGAGTCGAACGACGAATGCATGGGTATAAGCCGCGCAATAAATCCAGGATTAAGCCGCGAAAAATCGTGAAAACATCGCGAAAACAATGAATTGCAATCAAAATTCTTCAATTTCAATGGATCTACGTGTCTGGAGATAAATTTGCGAAAAATTTAACGATTGCTCCCCGCAGTCGTTCGCTGAGAGACGCGGGGAAGGTTGGTGAATGGAATGGGATGCCTGCCTGTGAACAATCGCGCTTTCGGGCGATTGCGAATCGGACGCTGCTGTTGCAACAATGTTACAATGCCTTTTGAAGTCCAAAATGTACATTTTATTGATATAGGTATGCCTCCATCCTCCATCCAATCCCTGTACGCCCCCGAGATCACCCCCAGAGAGCCCCACAGCGCCCCACAGAGCCCCAAGGAAATAACTCCGAAACGATAGCCATAAATCTGCAACATTGTAGCCTATTTTATGATTCAGTAAATTTAGGGGAACAGGGTGTCCCAAACTTTTACGCCTCTAAATTGTGCCAAGAATATGTGGGATGAAAACGAGGATGCATGTTGGAAATTTTGGCTCAAAGTGCAAACACAATCAAGGAAAACGCACATGTTTTTGTTGTTTTTGGGGGGGGGGGAGTTTCCCCATAATTTCCCCAAGGAGAAATTTTCCCCAAAGGATTTCATCCTGGGGAAGAATGGAATGCAAAACGAAATCTTCCCCGAGACATCCGCGGACCCTGTTGCCGTGCAAAACTCACAGAAATCGGCGCATTCACTAAATTCGATATACGACGTCACCGCAGGAGAAAAATTACACCCGCGAGTACGAATTCGCAAATGGGTAATTAGAAAATTTAATTGCCAAAGCTCAAACCGCAAATAATTGTTGCTGCGAAGTACAGTGTAAAAAACAAGACACGTGTAAACATGTGTGTTTTTCTTCACCGTGTCCGTCATAGGAGTGTTGTGCGAGCAGAAATAAAAGTGCTGGATTGCAAAATCGCAGAAAGGATTGAAACGGGAAGAATTTATTGCCTGCGAAATCAGAAATTTAAATCATCTTGTTCCGCTAATCACGCGTGTTTAATGCATTTATTTCGGCACTGTACCTGCATAAGTCAACAATGTAGCCCTCATTCGCAAAGAAAGAAACGCAACAAAAGTTTTTGCTTTATGCTGGTCGGTAAAGCATGCATGGAGAGAAAGACATTTGCGGAGAGAAAATAAAATTTCAAAAGCAAACTTCGAAACTTTTAAATTGGCGGAGCATTTGCGGGGGAGGAAGGGGAACCGATCCCCTGGTGCCACCAACAAGGATATTGCCACCGTTGTCATGCAAGTATGTCGGTCTCCGAAATATTTTACTTCCGCGTTGGATGCGCGATGGGAGCACAAAGGAAAACCGTAAAAAAGTTCCTAAGGAGAATGACGACCGCGGCGATAAAAAAATTTGCAAAAATTCGTCGCCCCATTTTTGCATCGTTGGGAACATTTTCGGTTTTTTCGAACCAACTTCCGAAATCTCTGATATTTTGTCGCCGACGATCGCTTGCTGCTCAAATTCATGCATTCAGAAGTAGGTACCTATTGTTTAAACAATTACGTACGTACCTATTGTTTAAACAATTAAACAATAGGTACGTACGTTGCAAAAAACCTGTTACATATACAGGGGGAATGGGAGATGATGATTTCCATTTGCAAAATACTTGTTACACATGTTGGCTTAGAGGGACAATAAACCAACCAAGAATCATTATGTGATCGACGTGATAATGACAGCATTATGATTCTTGTTCGCTGGTTGTCCCATCTAAGCCAATATGTGTTTCAAGTATTTTGAAAAAGGAAATCACCTTCTTCCATTACATCTCCATATGCATGTGTAACAAGTATTTTGCAAATGGAAATCATCATGTCCCATTCCCCCTGTCTATGTGACAGGTTTTTTGCAACGTAGTGTACTCGACAATCCTGGAGAGCAGAACGAGCTTTGAGAACATCAAGCGAGTTTGGAAACATGTCATTGCAAGGTTTTGGGAACACAATTTTGGGAACACCAAGCGCATCTTGAAAACAAAATTGCAGGGAGTTATTTGGGAATGTCAGACAAATCTTGGAAATAATTAACATTACAGGATTCAATTCTGGGAACATTAAGCCGTGCATGGAAACAACATTGCAGGTTGCGTTTAAGGAACACCACGCGAATGGGAAACAACATTGCAGGGTGCAATTTTAAAAACAACATTGCATGGAGCAATATATTAGAGCAAGGAACATTGGAATCTCGTTCGTTCCAAACTTGTTTGTGGGACGCGTGCGCAGGGTTTTCAACGGGTGAATATTTTGATAAGTGACGGGATGCCTGATGCCTGAAGCTCGAGATAAATGTATGATAGGATTAAGTAAAGGGTCAAAAAGGGCCCGCAACAGCATTGATCTGTCAATAATTGATTTGGGAGACAAGAAAAATGCCAAATTCCTGCCTAATTCTGGGCTTTCCAGAAACAATTGAGCACGAATCTCATATGTTTTGCCTCACGTAACGTCATTTTAGAGATACTCAACCCCCACTTCATGAATCGCTGTGTTCTAAGACTTTTGGCTTGCAGTGTACTCGTTTCTCTACAAATCGTGTGTAGCAGGATACCGAACGCGGGTCTTGTTTGGAACTGCGGACGCTTTGTACCAGCTGAACACAAAACACAAAAACGGAAAGACGTTGGACAAAATTATGAGGACAAAGCATGAGGAAAAATGAGGACAAAGCGTGTGAGGAAAAATCATTGAGGACTATGCGCAGGAACGTGAATGATGCTCATCCTATATGCATGTTGGAACAGTTACGCGTTTCCCTCTAAAGATTTTTCCCTCGCTTTTGTTCTCAAAAATTGTTCCCGTTTTTGTCTGCTATGCTTGCTTAAAACAAAGAGGCCAAAATCCGAATTGGACTGAAAACAATAAAAGGATGCAATGGGCATGTGAGAATTTCGGAGGACCTTTCAAAAGATCTAAAAGCAGATGAATGTTCTCCTCCTTTTGAAGCTGATGTGAATATTGATCACTTCTCACAACTATAGGTATATGTATGTTTTGGTACCTGCGCTGGAGAAATCTGGCCCTCTGGATACTTGACGGATGTTGACGAACATCGCCACTAGAGGCGCTCAAATCGGGAAGGTTTGGCCAGGCCCATTCGTCGCATGAAATTTCATCTCGTTCAGAGCACACGATTGAAAACAAATTATTGTGGTGTTGCAGAATATGGCATGATTGTATTTTCAGTAAATGCTTTGGTGGTGATGAGGAAGGATGCTGAAGTCGCGTCAGAATGGACGGCTTTTTTGCATCAGACTTTTTCAGATAGTCTGTCCAAAACAGATTTACAGTTGCAATAATGTGCAAAGGAGGAAATGGAGCATTGACTATTTCCAATTCGTCCAAGTGACAATCTGTTTTGGACAGACGATCATGAAAAAATCTGTCCATTCTGACGTGGCTTAAGATGCAGAAGCTAAGATTTCCCAAAAATGCTCAAAATTTGGACAGCCCTGACATCTTGCAATACCCCTGCAATTGTCAATGACTCTCCTCTAGGAGCGTTTTCGAGCCACCCGTTCCAAACCTTCTCAAGAAACAAAACCAAAAGGTCCAGACGCGGCAAATTCTCGAAGGGATGGGCCCAATAACTTCTGAAGTCGACCATTCAATTTTTTGCCCAAAAACTAAGGATAAAAACACGGCAAAAACTCTGGATCATTACTGCAAAACAAGACTCGAGAGCTCCAACTGTCATGCATGCGGCACTGAAAATAAATCGTTTGAGTATGCGCCGTTGACAAGGTCCGAAACCTTGTTATAGTATGCATGTCGGCGCTATTGAAACAGTCCAAAGACCTGCAGCAAAAAATGGGTATGGACTCGCAGAGAATATAAATTGAAGTGCACTGTTTTTGCAATTGCACGCAATGGTGATTCTCTTTTGGAGATTTATTCTTTGTTTTGTCTTGATATAGGTATGTGTCGGCTCAATTCTTTGTTCTGTTTTTTAGCCTGGTGGTATGGTAGTACCCTGAAGTTCGGCCCTAGGAACATTAATCAACATTATAGGATAACTGAGCCAAACGCAATTAACGATTTGAAGTCCTGCCAGTATACAGTTGCCGCCCAACCAGCCAGGCTTTTTTGATTGCATCCTATCCGAATGGCCCTTCATGATATACAGGGAGGTGGTTCTTCGAAGTTTTTACTTTGGTGGGGATTTCAATGTGCCACAACACTGTACAAAGCGCGGGTGTTTACATGTTGGACAATGAAAAATATTTCCAACAAAATTGCACCAATAAAACTGTATAATTTCGCGAGGCAGGGTTGCCTTGTGGATTCAGCACGCAAATGGAAACTCTTTTGATGTCAACCCTGTACGCAAGGCAATCATTTTCAAGCTCTGTCGGACGAGCTTAAATATCCCGTCGAGTGACCAAAAACATGTTCAACAAGACAGATGCTATTCGCTTTAGCATGCATGCGAATTCAGCATGGATAGAAACTTTTTAAATGTCGACCCTGTATATAGTCCCCAAGCAAAAAAATTCCAACGTGCGGACCTGCATTGATATCCGTTCAACGCACTTCCGTCGTGGGACTGCATGAAAAGGGTTTTGAGATGACATCCTCAAATGGCAAAAGCATAGTTAAGGGCAGCAGCAATGATTGTTGGTGATGATGCATACCTAATGTGAATATTAATGATCTCAAATGTCGCAAGGGGCATGGACTGTCCGCATGATCTCTTGGGAGCATCGGAGAACTCATTTTCGAGAACTTGGTGAAAAATATTGCATTCAATGACGGTGGCAGAGAAGGATTGACGACTGTAATGTGGGAAAGAAATGACCGCAGAGTCAAGAGACAATTATTTTACGCAATATGGAATTTTCAGTATTATGGTGCAGTATGGTGCGATTTTCTTGAGTTTAAGAAAACTCAAGTAAAACGAGAACTGAGCATGCAGTCATGGGGAATCGAGGAAGGGAAACTTTGGGTGGTGTAAAACTTTCGAATGTCCTGACATCGTCGCTATACGGAAGAAACCCAGCACCCGAAGTAGCGCGGCAACTCCACCTGGGCAGTCCGACACCCGTTTTCCAAAATAGCGGAATCGCAATATAAAAAATGGTGGTGAGTTTGGCATTGGAAATTCCCTCGCTCTACCCTGCGGCCACCGTCCACCGTCCACCATTCCAGACACGCATGCATGTCCATGATTGCTGATTGCATTTCGCCCGCCTTCGCTTTGGAAAGCCTTCAAGAAAACAGCACTGAAATTGGGAAACCAATACAGGGTATTTCAAAAGTGTGGAGATGGCTGGCAAAATGACGAGCGATCGCATTCCTTTTTGGTGGGTTTTAGCGGCGGTTTGCAAAGGTGGCGTCGTTCATCATTTCCGTTAATTGCCATCTCAATTCGCATTACCATTATCTGATGGCACAATTCGCAGGAATTCATTTAGCTGTGATATAGTCCCGGATCTTCTGGAACGCCCTGTACACGTGGATCCCTGAAACGCTCCGCCCGTCAGGATAAAAACTGCATGAAACATTATTTTCCAGAAAATTGATGGTTTCTTTTGACGATGGAGTTTCTTTTCCGTCTTTCCAGCAACAACAAAAACGCCACCGCCTCCCTTTTGTTACCGGTCGGCCTAAAAATACGTGCAACCGTTGCTGAAAAAACAAACCCCGAACCTCCACCAACCAGCCACCATTCGCCCATTACAAGTCTAAAATGACGGAACAGGTGAACGAAATCCCATGCATTAGTGCACCTTTGAATAAACAGACGGAGACCATTTCTCAAAAATAGCCTGCTGGGGTTCTACCAGGCTCGAATAAAAAGGTCCCAACACGACAGAAAATCACCACTAAACTTGTCGCTTGATATGCGCGGGAATGCGGTCATCTTTCTTCTTTGTGGTGACTCATCACCGATCATCCACAAGTTGTTTTTGCCGTGGGATGACATGAACAGAATACTTTCTCCCTCTCTCACTTTTTTGGCGACCCTTAAAAGAGCCGTTGGGCTTGGGATGGTTGATTGAGATTTACAATCCAGACGCGATCTGCTTAGATTTCGGTCCATGGCAAGAGCATGAATGCGACGAGAAAGACATAGGCCCCTAATGGCTCGGGCGAAACCACGAAGAATGAGGATGGTGGAACCATCTGAAAAACACTTGCTGGGCTGTCTGACTCGAACCATCTTATGGGAATACCGTTACTGGCTGTTGACATGAACCATTTTGGGAAATTGCTGCTGGCTGATGTCCAACAGAAACCAATCTGAAGGGCACACCGCACACTCTGGCTGAAACAGAAACCCAAGCCATTTGACGGACATGACTCTTTGTGATAAGAGCCAATTTGGAACACTGTCGGCTGCCTGGAAGAAACCATAGCCAAAGTTTCTGAATTTAAATATTTGGGTGTCTATCTCTCAGACGATCTCTCTTGGGATGCCCATATCAATTATGTGTTGGCCAAAGCAAAAAAAGTCCTGGGCATGTTAGTACGAAACATCAGGCCTGCCCAGTCATCAGCTAAACTTAAATCATACTCCAGTCTTGTGTTACCTATCTTGGAATACGCATGTGAGGTTTGGGACCCATTTCTTTTCCGTCATATTTGCATGCTTGAGAGGCTTCAACGGAGTGCCGTAAGATTCATTTGTGGTGATTACAGACGGACTTCGTCAGTCTCCGAAACGATTTCGCGCCTCGGTCTTGAGACTCTTTCTCAAAGACGTTCGAACAGACGCCTAAAGTTCCTCCAGTCAATAATTAAGGGCACCATTTGCACCTCACTTCCGTCTGATTTCTCCCAAAGGATTATTCCTCGCCGCACTGACAATGGCCACTTTATTGAATACCCCATTTTGAAATTTAATAAGCACTTTAACAGTTTTTTCCCCGTACAGTCCGCGAGTGGAATGCACTTCCCTCCTCGGCATCCCTCTTTGCACGCTTACCACAGTGTTATAACGTGGATCTGTACCTAATCTAGTTTAATTTGGTTGCAGCCCAGACCTCTCGCCCTCGTATTCTTGCACATCATTTTGCTTTTGCGCCTATGCCCTAGTTCATTTTATTGTTTGACTTTCTCTTCTTGTACGATTTGTTTGACGTTCAACTTCAATGTTGAGATTTGAATAAATAAATAAAAAATAAAATAAATAAAAACCGGTTTGGAAATGACATGGAAGTTGCCGTAAGCAGTTTTGACGCGGACTCCTGCGACACTCCTCAGGCCAACCCTGGTACCTACGTTATGCAGTCCTGCCATTGCATGGGTGAAATGAACAAATCGTGGAAACTTCTTACAACAATATTTATTGCTTATATTTTCTTTGTGTTTTGTTATTGTATGCAGGTACTTTGTACCCCGTATCACGCAGAGAGAAGTCTATGAAGAAAGCATTTTTGACAAAAAGTGAAAAAGGAAAAGGAACACTGATTTCAGAACGAAAATGCGTCATTTGGTTATGCTGCAGTCTTGGAAGAAAAGGTAAAAAAAAGTAAAAAAAGGAGGGAAAAAGGAGTGAAAAGGAAGCATCACAGGACGATCGGGAGAGAAAGGAAATGGCCAACAAAAAGGTCAGAGGGCAAAAGGAATCTTCGGTTGAGTGGCTTGCGGAACAGCAAAAGGTTCGTGCATGCTGTGTGATGGAATATTGGAGAAAGAGGAAAGAACGGGTCAAGAAAATTAGAGACCAAACCACAGTGCGAAAACTTGTGACCAAGCCAGCATGCATTTTGTTGTATAGCAGACAGAAAATTTGCACACCACTTTTTCATGCTTACCTTAAATTTGCAACCACGCCTGCACACAACTTGTATATGGCAGCTGGAAATTTGTAACCAGGTACAGTGCCGGGAAAATTAATGGAACCACACATGCAATTTAAATGTAGTTTCGGTAGTCAATGACATATTTGATTCCGCGACGAAAATTTAGCACCAAAGTTTTTCCTTTGTAATCTAACCAAATGAAGAATAAAAAAAATCGAAAGTGTTTTTACCAAAATATATGCAATGAAATTGTTGAAACAAAACTTGTGAAACAGATGTCACAACATGTTGATGAAACGACACTTTTTTCTTTGTGAAAAAAAGGACGCAAGTTAAGGAAAGTTTCGAGGGCAACACCATTTCTGCCATTTAACTTTTGTTAGTGGCTCCATTAATTTTCCCGATGCTGTACACTTGTTGTACGAAAGCCAGATAAAATTGCAACCAAAGCCAGCGTACTCCACTCAATTGCTGCCGGAAAATGTGAAAATTTGAAACTGAGCTAGCATAGACCACTCGTACATGCACTTGTCGTGTAATGCAGCCAGAAAATTTGGGATTTGTGAAACCAAAACAGAGACAATTCAAAAGTAATTGTAATCAGAAAAATTCGTATGTCTTTAAAAGATTTTCAGATAGTAAAAAGGACTACTTCCCGACTAGTATAATTCCGTATTGGACGAACTGGCATAATTCCGGGCTGGTATAATTCCGGACTGGTATAATTCCGGACTGGTATAATTCCGGACTGGTATAATTCCGGACTGGTTATATAAAATGAGTCATTTGTACCCAACTCGTATAATTCCTGACTGGTATAATTCAAAACATTCAATTCTACACTCTCAAACTGAGTTGCTTTGAAATATAGGCACTTTGATCAGTGGAAAAGTCCGAACATCCTGTTTTCGTTAGAAATCGACAGCTCCAAGAATAAAACAACGGACGTCACGGTCCGGAAGTCACGGTAAAAAGACATTTTTACTCGAAAAAGCGAAAAGCGAATCCTTTTGTGGCGAAGAGCGAGGTTCCCTGGACTCGGAACGTTTCAAACAAGCGTTTAGAAATCGGGTTTCCGTGCCTGACGTGTTCATATCCTTAGGATTCGTTTTAGGTACATTCTACCTAACCCAACCACGCCCACAGAAACCTGTGCACGCAGCCTGAGAATATAGACACACGGAATACAAAAAAAAAAAAAAACAAGAAAAAAAACCAACTCAATACAGAAATCAATACATATGCGGAGCATATCAAAAGTCCTCGAACATAGGCGATATTTAAAGTACCTACTGATTAACACAGGGGCCATCTAATTTCAACAGGCCTCGGTGCAACAAAACGCCTCACACGATTGTCATGATGTTTTGCGGCGCATACTGCCATTGATTCAAAATAGCGCCTGAGTTAATAATGAACTCCTATGTTCGAAGACTTTTGATAAGAAGTGTAGATATGAAGTATCCGAGCCTTTCGATTTTCGAGCTCAGAAATACCACCGTAAAATCCAACCTTTTACAATGCACAGTGCATATGGCGAGTTTATTGAGCAGGTGAAAGCTTCGAAGTCGAATGACATCCAATCACACAACGACCGTCAGCATTCATTCAAATTAATTCAAATTATGGGCTTGCAAACAGGATGGCCAGCAAATCTCTCCAACGATAGATAAGCCAATGGGTTATTCGCAGGAATCCACTTTTCAAAGTATAAATCCACCTTTATTCCACCTTTTTTCGCAGCAGAGGTCCACTTTAACATCCATTTCTAGAAGTTAGGAATCCACTTATAAATTAGGAGCCCGCTTTTGCAAATTCGGAATCCGCTTCTGCAAATTTGGAAATCCGCTTTCATAAATTAGTAATCCACTTTTAAAATTAGGAATCCAATTTTAAAATTAGGAATCCACTTTTATAAATTAGGAATCCGCTTCTGCAAATTCGGAAATCCGCTTTCTAAATTAGGAATCCACTTTAATAAAATGGGAATCCACTTTTACAAATTATAGAAATCCACTTTTTCAAATTAGCAGTCCAGTTTTTTAATTGGGATCAGCTTCATGGCAAATCGAATCCGAATTCGCCTCTGCAAATTCGGAAATCCGATTTCACAAATTGGGAAACCGCTTTTACAAATAACGGATTTCACATTCTACAAAATAAAATTAGAAAGGGTTGATGCCTAAAAAAAGCAAACAAATTCATGCGTTCGCAATCGGCGAAGCGCCGCAAGAGCCACAAAACAAAATGCATCCCAAGAACTGCATTGGCAGGCGAAATCAGAGGGAACTTCACAGGAAAGCAATTCCAATCCCGAATTGTTCCCAGGAAATGAAAATCGGCAACCGGTACCTTACGATGGTGTCGGTTACCTACCATGGGCAACCGGTATCGGTACCTTTTGGGCAACCGGTATCGCCGTATCGGTACCTTTTGGGCAACAATTTTTGATCACCCATCCTATACATCAGCACCTGCTACCCAAAATGGGCAAGGACGTCAACATATATTGGTGCGCATGCCATCAGCACTCGATTTAAATTCCAATCAATCCAAAGTATTATTGATCCATGCGTCTCAACACATGATAATTATCCATTATTACCCGACAGATCGAAACACGCATGCATATATATTCGTAGCATCAGGCCCCCCATTCCAATCAATTATAGTGCCCGCAGGAAAGACAACACTCTCTGGGTGATGATATATCTCGCTCCGGGGCTTTTCAACCAAAACAAGTGGCAAAAAATTACAAACAAGAATGGAAAAAGATACTTTGGGAACACAAAACAAACAAAGGCTTTATAAAACGAATGAAAAATGGAATGAAAAAATCAATGAAAAATTGAATGAAAAAACGAAGGGGCCAATTTTTCCCACACGGTTCGGAGGTGATTGGTATTCGGGATGCGCACGGTCGGCAAGGATTTCTAACGAGCAAAAAATTGAACAAAGAAAAAAAAAAGAATAGAAAATTGGGTGAAAAATCGGATTGTGTGTGGTTGGCTGACAAAAACACGACAGGCTGCGATTAGAAAAGGTAGAAAAACGAACAGAAAAAATCCCCTCGGGCTCATGCCATAGTCAATTTCAACTGGGGAAAATGAAAAAAATTCAATGTTACAGCTCATTCCACTTGAAGATAATATGAGCTGAGAATGAACACACATTCACACTCTTCCATTTAAATACACAGAAAAACTTTAATTTCTATGCCGAGAATGAAGTTTTCGACCGAGTTTTCATTGTTGAAAGAATTCTGAATTCACTCTGAGCACACTTGGGAGCATTCTTAGCTCATATCTTCAAGTGGAATGAGGAGTAGATCGCATTGTTTTGTGTTGGCGTAACCCTGGGATCAGTCTTGCGGAATGATTGATAACTCGTCGCAAACTATACAGTTTATTCAAAACAGCAACGCGTGAAAAATCTCCACTCAATGCAATGCAGCAGAAATGAAATTTAAGCTACGCACCAACAGCCATGAAACGTACGTTTCATCTTCCAGGAGGCACCAGCAAAAAACGGGAACAAAAAATGAATCAATTTTTTCCTTTGAAACCCTTGCTTGTTTTTCTATATGTGGCCATGATAAAGGTCCAATATGCCCCACCACCCAATTTACCAAAACACCTCTTGCGTCCTTAATAAGCACCATAACAAGGCCTGATGCCACCCCTGATAAACACCCCTATAACACGCACCCCCATGCGAGAATTGTTCCCCCATACACGGACTATGACACCTAATTTTTCCACAGCTAGTTAAAATTTCTTTTCTTTCTTTTATATGTTTGTTGGTTTAATAAACCTAATAAATCCCAGTCAAAAATTGTTGATTAAGTATGGAGGGCCTTACCATGATAATTATCATTAAAACGTGTGCTCCTTTCTTTATTTTTTGATCGGAGATAAGAGATAATCGGGGCTGATAAATCTATGGTTTTTTATCACGAAGTCTCCCTGTTCATCGTGCAGTGAAGGTGTCTCTTTTCCTTCGGAGGTAAGAAATATGTTTTCTCGAGTCCTTTTCACTGCGGCCAGCTCCCCCGCGCCATTTCAATTAGTAGTGTCAATTATTTCAATTAAATTAAATTTCATTAAACTTGAGGTTGCTTGCTTGTGGTTGCCTGCACGGTGTGATGATTTGCTTGAAATTAGTTGAAACACACGCAAAAGATTTTTTCCGTTTTAAAAAGTGGTATGACTTGTGGAAAAAATGCCTCAGACTAGGTCATAACTGCGCACCACCATTGAAACGCACCATTATTTATGTCGTTTATACAGGCGAGTAAAATACGTACCTACTTAATAAAAGTCCTCGAACATAGGCGATATTTTAAAGTTCAAGTCAACACAGGGTCCATCTAATTTCAACAGGGCTTGGTGCAACTTCACGCCTCACACGAGTGTCATGATGTTTTGCGGCGCATGCTGCTGCAATTGAATCTAAATGTCGCCTGAGTTAATAATGAACTCCTATGTTCGAAGACTTTTGATAAGAAGTGTATAAATGAGCACTGCACTCATAATAGATGTGTGAATCAATGCAAGCTCTGTAAGCCAAGCACAATAATTTCTGTTTTAAACAGATGGGTAATACCGACTCCCATATAGATACTGCAATCTGTTGATGGCGACTTGCAATGTCAGCGTTCATGACTGCAATCATTGCCGAGTTGCCATATCATGGCCACAATGATTGCGAGGTTTGACTTTTGAGCCAAAGTAGCATGGATATGCCTCCACTCCAGCATGAACGAAAACCTCAACTGCCATATGGTCTGGACACATCATCTGCAATGGTGTCTGCAGACATGGGTAATTCTTGTTGTTCATGAGCGTTGTGCGATTTGGACTGCTTGTACTCAATACTCAGTGATGGTGAAATAATCTCAAGACAGACAGGAAACTGCTATTTCTACTTCCGTCGTCATAGATATCGTTGAAAGTTGCATCCGAGAAGAAACAATTGTTGAAAGTTGTATTCCAGGCAATAAAAAAAGTTTCGAAGTGTTCCAGAAAAGGGTTGCTGAAAGTTGGTCGAGAAAAAGCACTGTTGAATGTTACGAGTAAAGACATTGTTGAAAGTTATTCGAGAAAAAGCATTGTTGAAAGTTATTCGAGAAAAAGCATTGTTGAAAGTTATTCGAGGAAAAGCATTTTGGAAAGTTGGTCGAGAAAAAAACATTGTTGAAAGTCATTGGAGAAAAGCATTGTTGAAAGTTTTTGGAGAAAATGCCAAAGTTGAAAGTTTAAAAAAAAAATTGATATTGAATTTTTTTATTCACATGAAGGCCTCCTATAAGATGACCTCATAGTACCTGTTTGTCAAACCAAGCTCCCTGGGGACCCTCATATTTTTCAAGAGCCACAAGGGCAAGGGGCGCCGAAGATACCCCTACACTCTAAATTTCAAACGTCTTTTAAAAAGTCACTTTCCTATATTTACCATTGTAGTCTAAAACAAGACATGACTTGCCGACTTTTTTCAGACTTGGTGTCTTTTTGCATTTTTCCTTTTAAAGTAGTCTAGAAGATTAGTTGAAACACCTTTAGGCGCTTTTCGTCTTTCTATTTTATTTATTTATTTATTTACTTCAATAAGCTGACACAAATGAATTGGTGACAGCGAGACGAATGCAAGCATTCCTAGTCAAATGATAAGAAAGAGGACAAGGGATAAACAAGACAACAAATAAAGCGATCAAGGTTTCAAAAAACACAAACATGAGATTCATTCATCAGGTTGTGACACCCAGAAGCCTGCGAGCTCGTGATATGGCGGGAGATGACACAGGGAGGTTGTTCCACTCTCTGATGCTTCTTGGGAAGAAGGAATTGAAGGCCACATTAGTTCTAGTAAATGGCATGGATATGGCAAGACCGTTATCTGTCCGGCGCTGCACTGACTTAAGGTGATAGCAATCAGGCAAAGGAAAATTGAGGGAATTGGTTAGAATATCACTAAGTAAGGCAAGCCTACGCTGTTTCCGCCTGCTAGCTAAAGTTGGGAGTGCCAGTTCTTTAAGCATATCTGTAACGCTTGCATCTCTTCCAAAACGGCCTGTTATAATTCTTGCAGCTTTTCTTTGGACCATTTCCAGGCACGAAATGAGATTCTGACAAGACGGATCCCAGACCGCACCCGCGTATTCAACAATGGGTAAAACAAGCGATAAATAAGCTTTCAGTTTGGCTTCCTTGGAAGAGTGGCGCATATTTCTGAATACAAAGGAAAGGGTTCTTTTGGCTTTCGCACAAGCCAAAAGAACCCTTTCCTTTGTATTCAGAAATATGCGCCACTTCTAAAGGATTCCTAAAGCGACTCTTGGAAGCACATTAGTCTATTTTAACAAACACACAAAGCATAAAGATTCCAAGTCCGAGAAAAAAGTCGCTAAAACGTGTCTCGTTTTGGACTACACAAAAGTGACTTTTTAAAAGACGTTTGTGTTTAGAGTGTAGAGGCTGGGGCGCTGTTCTGCACGGGCTGCACGGCAAGCTGCTCCGTACCACGGCAGGTGCAACTATGAGAGGACGAAGAATTTTAGACCGTTTGGAAAATTTGTATGCGAATATCTGTGTGCCCCGGAGTTCCGGCTGAGGACCAGCTGTGGCTGACACGGATGAGGTGGACATCCGCATGACATGTCCGGCCGTTGGTTGGAACCGGACTTGCGAAAATTGATTGATATCTGAAGTGGGTACCAATCGCAAACAAAACCAGTAATTTGGGCGCTCATTAACGACAGCGCGCAGCAGGCTTCCAAAATAAACATTTCCAAAAATTAAAGGAACTTTAGGATATGGCAGAAACTAAGGCGGGTTTACACGACAACATAAAAATTGCTGGATTTAGAAGGTGCGCAAAATTTGCCTTCTGACTCACGAGGGCAAAGTTTTTTCAGCGCTTGCACTGTTTTGTGTTCAAAATGGCCTTCAAAAGGCAGCACAAAAGGCATTTTGGGCACATTTGGCAACCCAAACGTCGAACTCAACCTCAACCCTTCAGAGGGAGACTATTTTCACGTGGCACGCAGGGGCACGCTGAACAAATGCTCCAGTGTAAGCAAGGCTTTCAGCTTCGGAAAAACGATCAAGCTGAAATTTTTGGACCGGGAACATCACCTGAAAAGGCCTTTTTGTAAACAAAACCGAAAATAACGAGCCGAAGAACGAGTTTTAGGCATAATTTTGGGAAATATTATTCCAGGCGCAGTGACAAATTATGTTTGGAAATTCGAGTTTTGGGGTTGCCATGGCGACGGAAGGGAACCCCGCAGTCGATTGGACAGTCGGTGGATGAACAAGGACAGAGACATCGAGAAGGGACTGGTATGAATTGCTGATGAACGTGTGCCGCGATAAGTTGATACGGCCGAAGGACCCTTGTCAAACATCTCTATCATTAATGATGTGCAGAGCTAACAACGTGCAGGAAAAAGCGAACTTCTCAACGGAGGCGGTGGTGCGGGGAGCAGAAATTACAACGAGAAAAAAAGAACAGTAAAAAATGTCGACCATCGTGTGGCGCACGGTGCGGGAAAGACGCAGCACATGTTGTTGCAGGCAAGCGACACATGGCCATCATGATATAAATCCATCATGATGGCTTTGGTTTTACAGGGGTCCCACCGTCCTCACACCACCTTCACTGCCTGCTCGACACTGTTCTTCAGTTTGTCTTTCTTTCCCTCTGTCGCGAGCAGTGGCGTCGACAGCTCTTTAAGGATTGGGGGGATGAGACTAAAAAGGGCATCAATTTCAATCAATCAATTTTTAATAACCACAAATACAAAGTTTGGCGGTTAATAATTATAACTAACAATATCAAAATTAAAAACTATTTATAACAAGCAATTTTTCAGGACATGGGGGAAACACTGGGCTATGTGCAAGGAAAAGGGGCAATGTCGTTCCCGACGAAACGCTGCGCGAAGCGCAACGCCGGGGGAGGGGTTCGTGACGGGGGTGTCCCCCTCCCCGAAGGGGAAAAATTTTGAAAAATAGAACCTCGAGAGGTGCTCAGAATTCCCAGTTTTTGAGAAAACTGCCATGGCTTTTGTCGCAAGCACCATCTGCAAGCATATCGATTCAATTGACCTGCGAATTGAATATCCACGATTTTAAAATAAACAATCACGTTGCACAAAATTCAATTGCGTGTTTCTTATTGCAAATGCCGACTTTCAACTGGTGCGAACACAACACGAAAATTGGCGAAATACCAACTGACAAAAATTGGCCAATTGAGGGCATCGTGGGGATAATTTGGTGTTCAACAAAGGGTATGATAACGGGGGGTGAGGCAAGGGCAACAATCCCTCCAGAAAATTGCCCATTCCATTATTGTGGGGATGCATCCCCACAACCCCCCCACTTTTTGAGAAAACTGCCATGGCTTTTGTCGCAAGCACCATCTGCAAGCATATCGATTCAATTGACCTGCGAATTGAATATCCACGATTTTAAAATAAACAATCACGTTGCACAAAATTCAATTGCGTGTTTCTTATTGCAAATGCCGACTTTCAACTGGTGCGAACACAACACGAAAATTGGCGAAATACCAACTGACAAAATTTGGCCAATTGAGGGCATCGTGGGGATAATTTGGTGTTCAACAAAGGGTATGATAACGGGGGGTGAGGCAAGGGCAACAATCCCTCCAGAAAATTGCCCATTCCATTATTGGGGGGATGCATCCCCACAACCCCCCCATGATCGGCGCCCCTGGTCTCGAGCCACGGAATCGATCATCGGAGTCAACAAAACCAGTGATGCCTTGCAAAACCAAGACAAAAGCAAATTCGAGCCATCAGTGGCGGCCCCCATCCCACCCAAACCCGGGCAGAGCAGTGGCCAGACGCACAGAACAACAGGAGTCTTCCTCAACAAATCCAATCATCATTGCAGTCCCCTTCAACAACTCCCGT
>JASGXE010006357.1:0-20735 GCA_030068105.1 Sinentomon sp. SZTP_YWyxl
AAATTGTAGGTATGCCTTTTATCTCTGCTTTTTACTTTTGAATTTTTGTACAAGTAAAGTAATTCAGTCGTCACTATACTCTGGCACAATGCATGTCATCATCGCCATGATGCGAGCCATCTCAGTTTCTTTCTCCAGTTGTTTTTTGGAAATCTGAGTTTTTTTAATATACCCTTTGAACCATACACTCTGAACGGGAGGTTCTTTTTGGAATATCACATTATAACATGATCAGCATAGATAAGAAATGTTCTTTCAGGAACATTATGGGAACGCGCAGAGAGTTCTTGGATCAAAATGTCGAGTGTTAGCGGAATATTCAATTAGGGTTATCCATTTACTGTCACAAATTTGGAACACTAATAAACGCGTTTCAAAATCGCCGACATGTGTTCCAAATTGGTGGCAGGATATGAAAACACACGATATGTTCCAATGAAGTACACTCAGCACGTTCCCATGATATTCCCAAAAGAACACTTCCCACCTAAACCCATTGGTAAAAAATATTGTGTTCCAAACGGAATTTCCGATTTGCAGTGTACAAAACCAACATTGATTTACCTATTTTGAAGCATCTATTTGACAAGAAATAAAATACGTGTGACAATACGAGTAAAAGGCCTTCTCTTTTGTGGGTTATTAAGCACCCAAAACGGCCAGATTTCCGAATTAAAATATCTTCACCACTGCGCAGTGATGCTTTTCACCCTTACAAAATCTTCCTATGGGTTATAGGGTTAGACGCTCTGTATGCATGCTTCGTCGAAAGGAACAGCGCGTCGCAACACAGGGACAACCACGCAATGTTTCTGTAACCGACACCGATGATAGGATTTCGAGTGTTCGGATCATCGCATTACATTTTATGAGTACCTATACGTTGCACGAATGTGCATATAGGCTCGTATTTACCCTGTACAACACCTGATAAAAGTCTTCGTGCATTAGTGCTCAGTTTAAACTCAGGCGCCGTTCAGAATCAATGGCATCATGCGCCGCAAAACATCACCGCACTCGTGTAAGGCGTGAATTTGCAATAAGCCCTGTTGAAAGTAGATGGCACCTGTTAGCATGGATTTCAAAATATCTCCTATGTTCGAAGATTTTTGGAAGCCCTGTAACTTAGGCTTACGTGGGTGAAACCGCGGTGAAGTGTAAGCAGAGCTGGATAAATAGGAACCCAGGAACAAAACCGCTAGGAAATCCATGCCAAGCATGCGTCTGCTGTATGCAAATATGGGATAAAACAAGCGAGATTGGGCGACAAAAACCGATCAGCGATCTTTTTTGGTATCAATAGACAATGAGCTTCGCAGTTGCTCCGCAGTGATTTCACGCGCGTGTTGAGCGAAAAGTACAGGGCATCAAACAAACGGTTCCGCGAGGACATGCGTTAAACGAGGACATCACCGCACATCAAGCCACGCAAAACAAGTCAAATCAAACTTCATCAGATAGAATAAAGTATACATCAATGATAAAATAAATAATGCCAGACAAAGCGGCAGAGCCGTTGCAACAACCCCTCAACAGTCCAAAAGAAACGCTCGGCCGATAACCACACCACACCAATGTACACAACAGTGAATGCCACATCTCTGCAACATGAAAACACAAATTTCTCACAGCCCATATAAAAATAAACTGCATCAAAACGTCATCAAAGCGTCGTCGCTTCATGATAAATGACGTTGGTCTCAAGTGTTCTGAGGAAACGGACCGTCCCCTGTTTCTTTTTACATAACCTTTTACACGGGGAGCTCCACCATTGTCCGCAACAATGCAAAAATTCAACAATAGGCTTTTGTTCGTTTCTTGACCAGCTACGCAGAGATTTTTAAATGTAAAATTATGCGGAATAGAAATGAAAGTTTTCTTGTTATTAAATCCTATATGTATAAAGTAGAGTCGAGGGACAATCTGCATACTTGAGTCCAATGTGGATTGCAAATGTGAGGTTGGACCATAAAAAAGGGTGATATGCGTCAACGGCCAGACTTTTTCAGTGCGACAAAATCCCCGCGTCAGAATGGACAGATTTTTTACATCAGACTTTTTGAGATCGCTTGTCCAAAACATATTTGCAGTCGCAAGAATGGGCAATGGTCAATGCTCCAAAGTTCTCCCTTGCACATTGTTGCAAGTGACAATCTGTTTTGGACAGACGATCTCAGAAAGTCTGATGCAAAAGATCTGTCCATTCTGACGCGGGGATTTTGCCGCACTAAAAAAGTCTGGCCGTTCTGATGCGGCTTTGTTGTAGAAGCAACGCGTGGACCAACACTGAAGAATCGGCCCTGATGAGTTGGTTGATCAGCATGACAATGTCCCAAGGACACATGCGCTGGAAGCGTCTAGCGATTCATAAGGCGTTGAATGTGCCAGATCATTTTATTGTTAATAAAGCACATGTTAAAGGTTAATCAAGCCCTCTCTCTTCTAGATTCGAAAAAAATACAAGCCATGTTAACACTAGGAGGGATTTTATTGGACACCCTGCGCGTAATTTTGAAATAGGCCAAAGTTTAACGGCGAAACCGAAACTGAACTTGATCGGAGAGGAAACTGCGACACCTAAACGATTTTCTCAACTAAACTGTTCACAAAATAACGCTTAGATAGAGGCGCCTGTGTGCATGGCCTCAGAAATATGCAGCAACACATGCATAAGAATGAGATATAATGCATAGGTTTCTCTATGGCCAATGTTAAGCGTGCATTTTACAGTCTATGGATAATAGGATTCATAGAACTGTTATAACCTGTAATGTTGGTTCAGGTTATAAATAGGCTGAAGCGACATTGTTGTCGCAGCAGGTACAGGCCTATGGTGCCATATTATGCATGCCCAAGAGAAGGACAGCACTACACTAGGCTTTCAGCAAAAGCCACAGATTTGATCTTTTTATCGTCAGTTTGATGCTGTTGGCCTCTTTTAAAGAAAGGGATTAACGTATAACGCACGCGTAGTATGGCATATGTGGTTTAAAATCAATGGAAAAATGGTATGAGATACGATGTTAATATACGTTTAAAATCAATGCAAAAATGCTACTAGAATCGATGAAATATGGGTTTAAAATCAGTGGAAAATGCAAGAAAATCAATTGAAAAATGCGATGTGATAGGATGTTAATATGGGTTTAAAATCAATTGGAAAACGTTATGTGAAAAGATGAAATATGGGTTGAAAATCAATAGAAAATATATGGCTTACGATGAAATATGGGTTTAAAATCAAATTGAAAAATGCTGTGAAATAAGTTTAAAATCAGAGTAAAATATTCTGTTTTGGACTTTACCACCTATTTGGTGAAATTTTGCACTTTCCGGTGCTCAGATTAATCCGAGCATCGGATGATTGAAATGACGCAAAATTGCAGATATGATTGATCTGCTAAAAATGCAAAAATTCTAACACATATTCATGTTAAGTCTGCGCCATAAGTTGTTTAGAAATCCTTTGTCTGTTATTGGCTTCCATGGAAGCCACTAAGGATATTGCACCCTACAAGGGTTTTCAGCCAATAATTTTAACTAATAAATGAAACATTAAAATTTTGTTTTCAGTCTACAGAATAAAGCTGAATTTCTAAATTAGGAGTTAGCAAATTGCCAAAATTGAACCATCATGCTAAAAAAGAAAGCAAACTGAAATTTTAAAAACTTTCCAAAATTAAATCTACAACAGTCATACATGGGGTTAATTGAGAAGATTTTTTCATCATGACAGGAAGCCTGCGGCTCTTGAAAGATGCCGGAGTATTTCTGTATAGTAAAAAAAAAAAACAAATTGAAATTCACTTCGTAACTGATGGAAACCAACATTTTCAATTCATAGCAACACGGATGAATCATTGCAGACTTTGAAAACGATGAGAAATTGGAAAGATGTGGCAAAAACAGGGGCCATCTAATTTCAACGGGACTTGATGCAATTTCACGCCTTACACGAATGTCATGATGTTTTACGGAGAACGTTGCCATTGATTCTAAATTGTCCTGAATTAACAATGAGCTAATACGTATGTTCGAAGTATTTTGGTTGCGAGTGAACAACATAAAACGTTATCAAAGGCAATAAAATTTATTCTCGAAGACTTTTTCGGATAAAATAGAATGAAATATTCGTAGAAGAAAATGCAGAGTATACCAAATGTCTTCGAACATTGCAGAATGACCTCCTGATCGTGATGCATTGCAGAATGACCTCCTGATCGTCGCTTCGTGGTGCGAGACATGGGGCATGCGCGTTAATGCCGACAAATCCAAGGTGGTTCTGTTTGGGGCTCACGGTGAAATGCAAGGCTTTTCCTATTCTATTTCAGGGCAGTGCATGGAAATTGTCCCCACCTTTAAATATCTTGGTGTAACACTGACCCATGACATTTCGTGGACCCCTCACATCTCATCTGTCATTTCCAAGGCCAACTCAAAATTAGGGTACATCATGCGAAATCTTAAAGTGGCTTCTGTGAAGCAAAAACGTCACGCCTACATTGCGCTGGTTTTACCGATTCTAGAATATGCCTGTGCGGTGTGGGATCCCTATAAACGTTGTAATATTGACGCCCTTGAGGCAATCCAGAGAAGAGCCGCAAGGGCAATAACCCAAAAATACAGCCGAGAAATAAGAGTCACTGCAATATTAAAAGAACTTGATCTCCCCACCCTTGAAAGTCGCCGTCGAATGCACAGGCTAAACTTGTTCAGAGACGTAATTGTCGGTGAAGTTGATTTTCCCCTTCCTGTTTCCTATTGTCTTAAAACCACTCAAAGGCGTACAGACAATGGCCTGAGCTTTGTTTTTCCGTTTTGCAGAAAAAATGTTTTTTTCCACTCTTTTTTTCCTCGAACCATTACCGACTGGAACGGCCTTCCCGCGAATTCTCATATTTTATCAAATGCTATTGCTCGCGTGTCTCGCACCACGATCTTGACGCCCATTGTTTGATTTTTTATGTCAATCATTGACTTGTTTTTTATCCCTTGTTTCAATCTCGCATTTTTTACACTGAATTGACTATGCTCGCGTGTAAGTTTTTGTTATGTTGACTGTTTGTATGTGTCACAGTGCCATGTCAATTGCTCACTGTTTTTGAACAAATAATAATAAATAACATAGGAGAAATTTTGAAGGCAAGGCTAACACAGGGGCCATCTAATATCAACAGGGCTTTTATGCAACTTCACACCATAATACATGAGTGTCATGTTGTTTTACAGCGCGTGACGCCATGTATTTCAAATGGCCCCCGATTTAAAACCGAGCAAATATGTTCGAAACTTTTGGGAAAGAGTGTAGAATGGAATAAAATAAAATGGGCAACTGACTGAACGCATTCTCCTCTTTTATAGTGAATGCACAATTATAGTGACTGCACAGCCATTTATTTTCATGGTGTCCTGGCACGATTAAGTGCCTTCCGCTCAATTAAGGATTCTCGGATCAATTCTCAAGATCATAGGAGAACCGATATAAAGGCCTATATACAGGATGTTTCAGAAATTGTTGGCCATACATCGCTTTCCGCATCGTGGTGCCATTCTGAACAAAAAATGTAGAGTGACTTTTTGTCGTCCGATGACTTCTGGGGGTACTCACCGAAAAAAACATGGGACCACACACTGCAATTCATTGAGGTCACTAAAGGGCACCTATAAAACAAATTGCCGAACAAAGCATATGCAAAACAACACATGCAGGGGTGGTAGAGAATGCATTCTGAGAGGCAGATAATGCATTCTCTGCCATCTCTGCGTGTAATATTTAAATTTTGACTTTGTTTTCCAGGTGCTCTTCAGTGACCTCAATGTGACGTCATGAATTGCAGTGTGTGGCCCCATGTTTTATTTTCGGTGAGTTCCTCCAGAAGTCATCGGACGACAAAAAGTCACTCTACATTTTTTGTTCAGAATGGCACTACGATGCGGAAAACGAAGTATGGCCAACTTTGTCTGAAATACCTTGTATACGAGGTCAATATATCTCGTAATTGTACTGCCATTGCATCACTGCAAATTCCCAAGCGCACATCATGTGTGCGGTTTCGCACATCAAGTGCGCGGTTTCTGTGTGCCAACTTGCGATGTGAGCCGAAGCACGTATTGATTTCGTTGGCACAGATGGGACGCTCACATTAACCATGCCTCCGCTTACTTGAAGTGTGCCAGAAACGTTGCATTTCATTGTGTGCCGTTTAACATGTCAAGGCACACATCTATATTTGCAGTGAGTCATCTCTCATGATGTCTCAACCACGAGTGCCGTCATACATTCCTTTAGCCAAAGAAATGAGCCAAAACTGCTGCAGTGTATACAGTATAGTGGCAGAAAATTTACGCCCAACATTTTCGGGATTTCTCACTTATAAAATGATAAATTTTGTCGTATTCTGCTTAAAATGTGATTTTCCCATCGCAAACACACAGACGGATTTTAAAAATAGCGGTGAAATTTAATTCATGCTGAACTGAGTTTTTAAAATGGAAGTGGAGAAGACCATTTTTCGGAACTGTACCTGTGGGCTACGCCTCGTATAAGGCGACCCGCGGTAAAACCCTGGGAATGAGCTCTGGTGTGCAATTAGGCATAAAATGGGTTTCAGACGCCAGGCGTCAAACTGTTAAAATTCTTGCCCTTTTGGTGTACATGTGGATAGGAGAGCAGCGCAAGTCCTCTCTCTCTTCTCTGCTTATCCCACAGATGTGACGTGGTCCATGGAGTTCCTTTATACAGCACGTCGCGTGTTACCATCACATGCAAGAAATACTGAATGAAATTTACATCAAGTTTTTGCCCAGGTAGCCTATATATAGTGGTTTGATTGCTGCTGCGTAAAAAGAGAATTTTTGCGAATAAATTCACGTTACAGATATTCGATGTGACGCATAGTACAACAAAATAGATCTTTTTTACACCAAAATGATAAAACAGTGATATTCTTGGAATGCAGCCAATAAGAAAACCGATTCCGCAAAAAATAACGAAACAGTTTCCCTCTTTGCTTTTGTTGCACTCCACGGAATTTTTATTTCTATGTTCACTGAAGCAGCGTACATACATAGGCTATACAGGGTGGCCTAAAAGTCCCTGGCCATAGGAAAACAGAAAATTTGTTGTTTTTATCGCAGTTTGTGGTCTGAAACTTTTTCTAGCTCCATCCATGGATGTAACCACTCTGTCGGAACTACATGTGCATATGCAGGATGGACCAGATGTCTTTGGCTACATCAAAATTCAAATTTGCTGTTTTTAGCGTATTTTGTTGTTTGGAGCTTTTCCAAGCTCCAACTACGGAGGTTGCCACTTTTGTCTGGACTAAAAGTTCAGATTAAAGTCTTCACATCCGTGGTTGGTGCCGGAGATAGATTTGATCACAAAATACGATAAAAACTCCACATTTTCCATTTTTCCTATGGACAGGGACTTTTGGGTTACCCTGTATGTGTATTGAAGCGGCGGAATTGATGCACCTAGTCATACATGTGTTTTTCCCATTGTTGCCTCCGAAACGTTTTTTCTTTCTTTTTACTCTTGTGCAGTAAAAGCTTTTCTATACAGGGGCGCAACCAGGATTTTCGTCACGGGGGGTCAAGCATCCATAGATGGACGATCTGGGCGAAGCCCAGATGGGGGGTCTGGGGGGCGGAGCCCCCCAGGAATCGGGGTCTGGGGCGGAGCCCCAGCGGGGTTCCAAGGGGCAGAGCCCCTGGCAGGGGGTCTGGGGGGCGGAGCCCCCCAGAAGCTGAAGAAATTTTGAAATTCCGGGGCTCATTTTGGGGGCAAAATTGTTGTTCCAGAGGCCAAATTTTCCAACAGGCTGAACCAATAGCGCATGACAGCGGGGCAAGCGAGTGGTTGGAAGGGCATTTCCAGCTGGTGATCTTGCCTATTGTCCCTTCCAAATGACATCTCCTGTCGGGGGTCTGGGGGCGGGCTCCCCAGAAGCTGAAGAAATTTTGAAATTTTCTGGTAGCAAAATTATTGGTGTTCCAGAGGCCAAATTTCTCAGCAACGCGAGCCAATAGCACATGACAGGGTGGCAAGCGAGTGGCTGTTGGAGCATTTTTCTGCTGGAGGCTGTTGCCCACTGTCCCCCAAAAATAACGTCCCTGGTCCACTCTGGAGGATGAAAGCATGAATTGGTAAAGGTGCTGCATTTCGGATGGAGAAAAAACAATGGTGGCTATAGTTGTCAACAGGGTTCCCGTCCTGGAATTTCATTTTTTCCTGGAATGTCCTGTAATTTCAAATTTGATTGTCTGTGCTGGAGAGTCCCGGATTTTTTGAACGAATTTGATGATAAATGTGGTTGGTGGGCATGGCCACATTTTGGAAGAAAAAAAAATGAAAATGCCAATTGCAGAACCCAAATTTGTCAAAAAGCTCCAGATTTTTCGGGACTCTGTCCCCCAAACCGGCCAAACCCCCTGCCAGGGTCTTTGACTATGGACCCGCTCTCTGGGCTCTCACCACCCAGACCCCCAAAAACTGGGGCTGCCACCCCCGGACCCCCTCACTTGGAACCCAATATCATGAAAAAAAATTCTGATTTCGAGTGGGAACCCTGTATCAAACAAGTTAACATGGCGACAACAACACAGCACTTTCTTTAATCCATTTTCAAAACAGGCGGAATTGGAGGGTTGAATGGATCACTGAGGAAAGAGCAGTCAGTGGTTTTATGATGTGGCAGATGAGGTAAACGTAATTCCATGCAAGTTTATGCTACGATAACACACATTTCCACATGCGCGGATGGGAAATTGAAGTTTTTTCACGGAGTCTATCGCGAATTTTTTTTTTCAGTCAGGCTAGGGGGGGGTCCTGACCCCATGGACCCCCCTCGTTGCGCCCCTGTCTATAGATGTCAGATTTTGACCTCGGTGGTAACTGTGGTTCTTTAGTTTTTCTGCAGCAAGGAGTTTTTGCTAAAATCTGAACAGTTGCAATTTTTTACATGCATGAGTCCATTAATTCCGCCGCCACTGAACGCTATTGGTATTTAAAGTGCGTTCATTTTCAGAATGGTCCGCGCCAAAACTCGCCGCAAAACGAAGGTGGGAGCGGGGGCACGACAGTGGAGTCCAAATGAAAAAACATTCTTTTCCTGAATATCCGAGTTTGTTTCATTTAAGCGCTATTTTCGAACGAAAATTCCCGAAAGCGCCGGTGGTTCAGTGGTAGAGCGTTGGACTTACGATATGATCGTGGGTTCGAGTCTCGCTATGGGCAAAATTTTTCATTCACATTTGGCACATGTTTGCTTGGACAAAACATATCACAGATGGAAAAGCAACCAAAACATGATTTTGAAATTTTCCAGACATGAATACGTGTGCCTGTGTTCCAGTTGTTGGCAACAACAGCAGATGTGGCCGCACACCATTGCAGGTCGGTGCCAAGCCAAACAATTGCAAAGTGAGGGCCAGCGAAGTTTCGGATCAGCGCTGCACCAGAAGTGCACATTTCAAAAGCCAGGAGCGGAACGACCAGCAAACCAGACAGATCGTGGTCACAGAAAATTGAAAAAACTCCGAAAAATAGAATTATCAAAAGATTGAGAGGTGAAAACCGACAGAGTTTCGAAAATTGAGGCCCGCAGCTCAAAATCTCAGATTTCCGATTTTTGCACAAATTTGCACATCCCTGTCTGCAAAAAGCGCGCGGACCATTCTGAAAATGAACAGACTTTAGTGTGAGACATGTTCATTAATATCTGAGGTTGACGGTTAGGCGCAGTTCCGACAAGCGCAAAATTTTCTCCATAGCGTGTAAGTCTTTGAAAATAATTGTTGTGATTTTTGAAACGTGATAACGGCTTCCATGCACTTCCATACGGCATACACTTCCATACACTTCCATACGGCTTCCATACCAACCACCATCGGGTAAAGTGGTGGACTCAATCGGCCCTTTGATCCTTGTATATCAGCCACCTGGGATTCTGAAAAATGTTCTTCCAAGCTTCTTCCAATTGCAGAAGAATGCTGCAATCAGCCGATGCACGGACAGAAGTACGAGTACCTCAGGAGCCTGGGAATGAAAACGAAGAGGAGTACTGTAGATACTCTGTTACAGCACACTCGACGAAAGATTACAGACATTACATTACATCACATTAAATTTAACTTTCAAGAAGTTTCTGCCTGGTTTGCTGCCGCTCGTCAGTTAGAACGCCTTGCATCTGTCGGTGAGAATATGTACAGGGTGACCCCAAAAAACATGTTAGTATTTTGTTGCAAACTTTTCTTTGGGCATATTTTCAAGGATCGGCTGCCTCTGAGAAAATCATGGTCCCGAATGAGCTAATAAATGCGAAAAAACCTCATTCACATTCAAAGTTTCCTCATCAAATCCAAAAGGGTAAAAGAGTCAACGATTGAGGCGTTTTAAATCAAGTCCAATTAGTCTCCCCCAGAACCAAATCCTCTCCAAAAAGCTGAGAAGAAAAATGTCCAGGAAGGACTATAAAATATGTCAAAACAGCTCCCTCCTGAAGAACCATAATCCTCTCTTTAGAAAAGAGGGGAGGACAATGCTCTGGGGAGACTTAAAAACATGTCAAAAGAGTTCCGTCTCGGTCCCCATAACCCTTCACTCTTCCAAAATCGTCGCGACAAGAATCCTGTGGAGAGACTTAAAATTATGTTAAAAGAGCTCACTCTCCAGCCCCGGAACCACAGAGGACAGAGGTGTAGAGAGGCCCCGAAACCCTTCATTCTCCAGAGAACAGAGCAGAAAACAGAGAATAAAGAGACCTTCAAAAAAGCACCCTCTCCAGCTCTCCTTTCCAGACCCCTTGGCCTCTCCAGAAAACTGATTAGAAAACTGAGTGATCCGTTGTTGGCGATCCAGGTTGAAAGCCCAAAAGTGGAGAGGCAGCATAAAACCCTTTTTCCGGGAAAGAATGGCTTGTATGCATAGGTTAGGTTAGGGGTGGATAAGATATGGTAAGTTAGGCAGGTTAGTCGTTTTGGTCAGCATGTCAGCTAACGCCGAATAATTGAATCAGACTCTGCGGCCAATGTCAAAAGGTTCTCCAATGACCAAAACACCGAACAATAGATGGCGAGACCTTGAAAATATGTCAAACGAGCACCCCCTCCACCATACCAGGACCCTAACCCTCTCCAGGAAACAGGAGAAAAATGTCTTATTTCTTTTTCGCTCAGATAGAGATAAGATACAAAGGTTCTGAAAATCATTCTCTTGTTCCGAAGTTATTGGACACACTGTCGGTACCTATACATAAGCGCAGACCAATTCCAACACGGATGGTTTAACCTGCAGCCTGGCCAGGTTTTGGCTGCCTCCCATATCCAAGTGTGCTGCATAATATCCTATATTTAGGACTCCAGCAGCTAACCTGATCCCACTTATCGTGCTTGTATTACTTCTCCTTATTCAGCATGCCGACAGTCAGCACATGTTGGAAAATATTCTGCTAGGAAATCCTCTATGGCTACTTCCAGCCAATACCGTAAGAATGTGAGCTCAAGTTGTTCTCACAGGGGCTTCAGTTCAACAATTCATGTGTAGGCTGTCTTCATAAATGACGGTCATTGTGGAATCAGATGACGGAAGGCTTCGTCAGAGAAAAATGATTTTTCCTTCATTTTTTCTTTTCTTACTTTTTCATTTGAATTATTTTTATTTTTTATATAAATATAAATATTTTTTATTTCTTGATCATATTTTTTTGCATTTATTTTTTTATTTCACATATTCAAGTATTTTTTTTATTTATTTTTCTGAACCATGTTTCTGTTAAAAACAATAATCGCCGTATTGCCGATGACCAGGGAGAGTGCACGTGGAATGCTTGGGAAAGGGCTTTCGTTTACAACTTAAACGAGAAATCTCACTGTACATGTTACAGAGAAACCTCGCGGATGCTATAATGAGCCTGGAGGTGGGTTTGAAATTTTGATTTTGATGGTGATGTTTCTATAAAGGAACTGCCACACGAATGGGAGGACATAATTATTAATGGGTAACTGCTTCTCAGCTGAACTGCTGCTGTGTGGTGTGATATGCTTATGCAGTGCTCTGGGTGCTGCTGATAAAATTTAGTTTGCCTACTGCACAACAGCGTGTGGAATGACCTGATGCCATTACGCAAGACGCCGACTTCGCCGGAAGCACTGTTCTAAACTTGACAGAATTGCTTTGATACAGTTTGGTGGTGCCTCCCAAGCAAATGCAAATAATCTTTGCGGGTGGCAATTCTCGTAATTCCTTTGCCTCCGACGAAGTCTTTGTGTTTCATTGCTCGGCGTCCACTTTTATCCCAAGGCCAGTTGCTCTAGTTGAATGAAGCAGCACCAGTTGAATTATATCTGACCTGGAAGGGATGGGATACAGCTTTAAAATGATCGATTTTGCTTCATTTAATGTGAGTTTCTCACATTGGGTAGATTTCCCATGTTTGTTATGCCCAGTTCTTCCAACTAAAGTTAACTTTTTAACCCAGGGTTAAAAAGTTAGCTCCAATTAAGCAATGTAAATCATAATATGCTTAACTCAGGTTATGCCCTGTTCTTCCAAGTAGAGTATACTTTTTAACCCAGTGCTAAACCCTTAACCCGATTTAAGCATATATTTGATTTTAACATTGCTTATCTTCGATTTACTTTTTAACCCAGGCTTAAAAAGTTAACTCTATCGTCGGAAGAACCGGCAAAATCATATCTGCTTAACTCTGGTTAAGGGTTTAACCCTGGGTTAAAAAACGCTAACTCCGCAGTTGGAAGAACTGGGCATTAGTGGGAAATCCACCTCGGATAGATCGCTTCATCTGCGATGATGTTCACATGAATCGTCAATCTGTAGATTTCGCTCCACTGCTGCAAATCTGCAATAGTAGGTATGCGAAAAAGTTTGCGAAAAAGTTTGTTCGCCCTAATTTCTTTCAGCTGATGGATTCAATCATTTCAGCAAGAGAGACAAAGAAAAAATGCTGCATAATTTGCAAAAGAAGGGCCAAAATTTCAAAATTGCGAGAAACATATATCACACACTCTAAAATTTGCTCAAAATTCCAAAGTCATTTTCATACCATGCCTGATCTGAACAATTATCATGCGATTGCTGGATTTTATGTTGAATTTTGTTGGATTGTCAAACTTGCATTTTGAGTTTTTTGTATCCTTTAGAAATCAATATCGGAGTTTGGAGATTGTCCGCTACCGCGTGAGGGAAAGATTCCCCGAAGAGCTCTTGATTAGAATTCTGGCCAAATCTGGTGAATACTTTTTTAGAGAACAAAACCGCAAAACCACAAACCAATAAATTTTTTACTGCGTTTAGGGGTCTCCCTCAATTGAAAGAAAACAAGGTTAGAGTTTCGAATAAGCACCTACCGCCGCTACCGCCGCAACCGCCGCAACCGCCGCAGCCGCCGCAACATTTTGATTTTCCAGCCAACAGGCAAAAGCAACACATTGCAGCAATGTATTTTCATCAGCGCCCAACTGCCCGCTCACCAAGCAGTCGTCGAGGGGACATTTGAATCGTTTCTTTCTGTGAACTGTATGCTTTTTTCGTTTTGGCACTTTGGTCATTCACGCCGATACCGAATTTGAGGCTCTGCGCCAGCCATGATAGATCAATAAATACTTTAGTGCACTGTGAAACGTTTGCCGGTTAGTATCCCATGTAAAAACGTGCAAAGAAGTGCTTTCTTCCTGTGAAAAAAGTGTAAATCCTGTGTCTTCTTCTCCTCTTCACGGTTCCTCTGTTTATACCCACTGAAAACTCATTTAATTTAAAATCCGAAAATCCGTTTGCCGCCATCCGGCCTATCCTACTTTTTGGCCTTTTTCCCTCATCACTCCCAGTTCCCCGTCCAAATCTCCATACAGGTACCTTTCCTCAGTTGATAAACACCCGTTTCAATGAACACGTCATTTTTAGGATGGGTTCACATTGCGTCATTTCCCCATTCTGGGGAGTGGATGATTTTCATATGCGAAAACTGTGCTTCAACTCGAGAGATGTGGTTCCTGATTCTTGATCTCATGATATTCAGGGTTTCCCAAAAGTCACTTAACAACCCCTGCTATTTGCTAGTTTTCAATCTTCTCTTGTGGGGCTATTTCCACAGATATCAGGTTCAGATTGGGCAGTCTGCCTGATGCAGGTGTTATCCACTCGAATTTGAACAAACTCCACTCCGAGCTTCCACAGTTGCTTCAAACCTGTAATGCACTTTGATGGGGCTGTCAAGTGACTTTTGGGAAACTCTGTATATGCGAGGAAAATGGCTGTATTCACCCGATAAATATGTACATCGGCGAAGTGTGAAGGAAGTCCCGTTCGTTCGGCAATGGTTCGATATTTTCAGCGTTCGGGTGGCCATGTCGTTTTGAAACGTGCTTCAAAATTTTGATAAAAGTGCCCATTTGATTGTCCAGCATTTTCAGACAAGACTTCTCGGCGAGAACAAAGTTGCACCCACTGATTTCAGCAAATAAAAATAGTTGCATATCGCACACAAAAGCAAGTGTGTGATTTCTGTTGGAAAATTTTGAAATATCTGACACAGAAAATTTCGCACCGCCGGAAATAGAAATAAAACATTTTTTCAGCTTAATTTCACCAATCAGATACCCATCAATATTCCTGAATAATTTCATCCACCATGGTAAAATGGCTCCAGCAGGTGGCATTCGAATCTGAGACCTCTGGATTCGATACACACCTCGCCTGCACAACACCTGATACACAATGGGCACGTCACATCCCATACTCCTCATTCCACTTGAAGATATGAGCTAAGAATGCTCCCAAGTGTGCTCAGAGTGAATTCAGAATTCTTTCAACAATGAAAACTCCGTCGAAAACTTCATTCTCGGCATAGAAATTGACGTTTTTCTGTGTATTTAAATGGAAGAGTGTGAAGTATTCTCAGCTCATATCTTCAAGTGGAATGAGCTGTAGGTACCTTTATGTTTGCATTTAAAGATAATTGCGCTTGAGGAGAGAATATTTGAGCCACACGGCTAGAGAGCAATCAGTTGGCCATTCTAACTCCGCACCAGCACCCTCGCCGCTGTGACCCACACCTGGAGAAATCATCCACACTTACCATGCTGAGTAAACTCGTGCGCCCTTGAATTTGTCCCCCACAGAATGAACGGGTGCTCTGTGCTGAAAACAACGTTTTTATGGAGTTTCATCGAGTATAGGAACGAAATATGAAATCGAACTTCAGAGAGAATTGGAGTAAAAATGCTTCACACCTCATGCAAAGTAATGAAATATTTTACTCACAACATTTTTCAGAAATTAACAAAAATTCTGTTTATGTATGGTAAATGTCCCTGCTGCTATGGGGGGACATTCTGCATCCCATGACACGCAGCCGATGTGTCTACATTGCGAAAAAATGACATGATGTATTCCCAGGCTTTTAGTCATCATAGATCATTTTCCACCTTCACCACTATTTGCATTCGCTCCACAGCTGCCGCCATCTACGTATCTCTATCTTTCATCAGGAGTAGAAGGAGTGGTCCACAAGCCCTTATCCCTTATTCCCTTGTCCCGCAATCACCTCCTTGTCTCCCTTCGTGTCCTTATTACCGGAATTAGCGAGCTGTAAACTGTAAGCTGATTTTCCCTATTTGTCACTCTGTTTTTCTGCAGCGCAGCACAATACACAGGGTGGGCAATTCAGCACAGTGTGGAAGAGTTGGAAACTCCTTACATTCTGGGAGTTCAATGGTCTGTGGGCTGTAACTTGGCGTTTGATGGCGATCCCATTATCAATGGTAAAGTTTTTTCGCCAAAATATCCGAATAGCGATGACGAGCGTTCCTGATTTTAATTATTGCAAAACGGAAAAAAATTAAAAGTTGTCACGAAAATGTGATCGTAGGTTTGCATTCGTATAGAAGTGAGCTCGGAAACCTTCTGAGAGCACAATGGGACGCTCGCTTCCACTTCAACATTTTGCATCCTTTTCATACTCTTATCTGCATTTTCGAACTCATGCAGCAACTCTCATTTTTTGCCTCAATCTTGCAAAACTCATTTATCCGCCAATTCCCCTTTGGGAATTGCTGTCAACGTTTCAGCCACAGAATGTTCCATTCTTGTCATATTGAAGATGTTTGTTTTTTATCACTGGTGTTTCACGAAATGATAAACGGCCGATGCACTAAAGCCACTGACCCTGACCCTAACCCCAAGCTTCAAAAAAGTCAATTCCATGTTCAGTCAGATGCACCTTTCTCAACGATGGAAAAGGAATAAGGCTGTGCATAGAAATCAAATTTTCCAACAGAATTCGCGGCGTAAAATTTATATTAAGAAATCTATTGGAAAATTTGATTTCTATGCACAACCTTATTGCGCTTTTCCATCGTTGAGAAAGGTGCATCCGAACATGGAATTGACTTTTTTAAAGCTTAGGGTTAGTGCTTCGGTGCATACGGCCGAAAGTGAAACATGATGCAAACTTATTCCATAAGGTTTCATGTTTGACTTGTGTGGATCAGGTTTTTTCGCAGAACAAGGGTGTCCACTACATTGACGCGCAATTTCACTGCAAGGGATATGCAGCGCATACTTGATAAATGCTAAGTTCCAATACAGGTTGACTTACAAGTCCTGGAGCAAAATTTGCGCTGAGCCGTCTCATTTACTGGCCTTGGCCGCGATGAGCGAAGAACCTGCTGCATATGGAAAATTTCCTTTTTTGACATGCTCATGGCCAAGTGGGCAATGATACAAAGACTTGTTTGACCTTGGTGATCCCGGTGAATCACCGTTCTTTTTTTCTCTCTTGTGATTCATGGAGATCGACTGAAAAAACATCTGGTTTGGGGATGGTTTTGGATTTTTGCGTCTTCGGATTGGCTTTATGTTTGCAAGATCTTGACCAAGTCATTCCATACCGCCGTTGAACTTCGTTCACGCTTATTTTGTGATACCCTGCACATTGTCACATCACTATGAGTGGTGGTTTCGTGACAGTTGCCTTGGAAATAGCATCGAATAAATTCTCGACAGCTGAGCGCTGACACAACATTCTCGTAGAGGAATATCAGCCTGCGGTTATTCTTGGGTTCATCTCAAAAAAGCTCGCGTTTTTCCTTCAAAATCTGAGCGCCGGTTTAGAAATTATAAGTTTCCTTATGCGTGGGACTGGGAGAAGTCGCCTACACGACTGCAATTGGCTAAAAACTGGGTCGACTTTTGCGAAAAATTGGACTAATTCGGCAAATCATTCCAAAAGGTCAGTGCCGCGTGAGAACGAGCCTTTCCGCTTAGCGGTCTTTGTCCTTTGGTCCCCGTATGCTACCGTCTTTTCTTACCCTTACGCAAATTATACCCTCACTTTTCTACCCCTTATATGCAGTGCTACCCTTGTGTTACCATGGTCAGCAATTCGCTTTTCTCGGTTAGACAGGGAAACATATGATTTTGCCAGATCTTCCGTCCATATGTCATAAAGAACACTCCATCTGGTCGACCAGAATATCACATTTTGAATCGTTATATCTTTAACAGTGAATGAAATCCAACGCTCCAATGCTTATGACCAAAGTGATTGGATTACCTCAACCGTAAAGTGGTTCCAACACAGAAAAATATTGACTCCTGCGGCATTAACTGCTGATCTGGTGAACGTATGTGATCTACATATCGCAGGCAAAAATCTCGGCTGCATCATCTAACGTATTTGCTGCAGTAATCTGGGAGAAGGCTGCGCGCAATCGCATTTTTTCTGTTTCTGAAGTCGCATAAAAAGCAAGTTTTTGTCAAGCAACATTGGCACGTGATCGCAAAATTTCACGGAAAAAGAGGCGCGCGCATTGCACCGATTATTGCGCCTGCAAAAAGTAATGGGTATGCAACACACATTAGCAGTATTGATGGAAATTGCAGCTTTTGATCTGGCGAAGGGGTTCAGTAAACTGGGATTGAATTGCAGCAACTTGATTGCGTATTGTCTGAATTGCGAATTGTTATGGGTCACTTGCAAATACCCTGGAACTGGTGGCAAGTTGTACTCTGTGTCACAGCTGCTGTTGGTGCGGACAGCAATCGCTGCTAAGACGAAAGGCCTTCTCTATAGTAAACTTGCTAAGCCTCTTCCTGGACCCTCGGGTAAGTGTTCCTTATGTGTGCATTGACGCGATTCTGCACACAGGATTTCCTGCTTAACGTCCCATCCGAAGGACCAGGGCCTTTAGCCACTAAGCCCCCTGCAGCAGCACAACCAAGGGTACAAGAACGGTCTCCCTTCCAAGTACTATCCTGGCACAACGTTGGTTAACTTCGGTGTTCTGATGGGAAACGGTGCAAGCCACGCGGTGTGCGCTGCTTATTTAAATAAGTGAAGTATGCCTTGCGCTAGAAAGGTTGACCCCTTGGCAAAAATAAAATAGCCATACATATAAAAAAAGCCTTTGGACAAAAAAGGCAAAGTCTCTTTGACAAACAGTGCTGAAGTTCCCGAGGTCAATTTTTCACCGAGCACCGAGTGTGAGAAAAATTTGAAATGCGAAGAGTAAATGCAGCAAGTTCTTATACCCGCAGTGTCGCCTTTGGATCCCCGAACCTCAACAGAAGAGACGAATCTTTATTGTCGACTCAGGTTCAACTGGTGCGGCTATTTCGAGGAGACAAACATCCGATGCAAACGTGTAATTCACGACAATTTCGCTAGCACTAACAAAATTGCCCGCGAACCAATTCAAACGAGCTCGATGACATCGAAACCTTCATCTGGATCATCAATGAACCATTCACATCCGCATTCTTCCGGCGAATTTCCTCATTCTGACCGCCTGTTAGTGACCTTTCGCATTGGATCCCCCGCGCGGCTGACAGGCACAAAAAAGCTGAAAACTTCGGCCCCATATCCTCTCCCGGATACTCCTTTCTTGGCTTCTTCGATGCGATCAGTAGTGTCAATAATGTTGATCTTTTCGGTATGCACACTACGCCAAAATAATGAAAAATGCCAAGAAGTTTTTCTCTAACATGGGAACAAACATAACATTAGATAATAAAGCAGGATTAACCAATATGGAATGAAATGGAATTCCAACATCCCCATAAGCAGGTATCGCAACATTCCAGGACATCCCACAAGAATCTGATTTGGAATTTCAAAAGTTTCTTGAGATATTTCGACCGGGATGCGCAATTTCTTGGAATATTCAGACTTCCTTGTTTGCGCAAATTATAAAACCTTGGGCAGGGTGATCAATAATCTGCAATGCATGTTACAGTGCTACTCACGTATCCAATGTTACTCATAATTGAGTTGTTTATATCTACAGAGATCCTAGTCGGAGATTTGTTGCAGCTGCAATTGATTTTCTCGCCTTCGAGAGTGGTCTTTGAGAATTCCGTTCACTTGTCCTGTCCATTCCTTTTCGCCAATCGCGAGGGGTATAGAAATAAATGAACCTCCCCAAGCAAAAAACAGGGGGTGCGCTTGGGGTAAGATCTTCACGAGTGGTTTCGCAGCAGAAGGCTCTAAACTTTGTAATTTGAACAAATCTTTTAGAATAAACCGTTCGGGAGTTAGAGCGAACTATCCCCTAGAGGAGATTTTTGGCTTTTTAATTTATTTTATTTTGATTTTCACCATAAGAGTGAAGACTTTTACTCTCAAACCAAATTTTTAACGACCGAGCACCTTTTTATCATCTGATTGGCTTTCAGGGGTACTTTGTATAGTTCATTTCATGCCGCAGAAATGGCAGAGTAGAAACCTACCCCGTAAACTTAACAAAGGGGTGCAAATGGGATGAAACTATCATGGACGTACTCGGACGAACAGGGGCTGCAACTTTGCAATTTCTACATCAGAGATCCGAGAAACTGTTTCAGAGTTATCGACAGCGACCAAAAACACCCCTGTGCAATTTGAGTACAAGGGGTGGACTTGAACACAAGGCATCAGCTTCTTCTAAAACATGTTTCTTGCGAAAATCACTTGCCACACCACAGCGACAACCTCTGACGAGGATTTCTTGAAATATGAGCAATTTAATTTTGAGTAACGTTGCATGAATAACCTAACCCATTCAGAGTTAACAAAACGTCCTAGTATAGGTGCATAATTTTTTTGTTGGCGAACATAATTTACAAGTATGAGGACATAAAAATTATGTTCCAAAAAGGCAGGATGGAATATAAAATCTGAGCTTTCGAGCAGATGATGCTACCGGGTCAGAAGAGAAAGGCAGCAGCAGTTTTTTCGGGCGAGTTGTTGACCGTTGTTTTTATTTGTGATTTTGACCCCCCAATAAGTGCGAATTCTTTTGTTCCAAGTCATATTCATAAAACCACTCCTCCCATCTGGAATGTTCTATTTTTTGAGGTTGGATGTTTTAAGATTTGCGTTTACACTGTACACGATCAACGATTTCTTGTTTTATGACCATGTGCGGAGCACTCCCGGCATTAAAGGCGACAGTGAAGAAGTTGTGCCTTGTTCGCACAATCAGACGAGCACGTAGATTCGACCTTTTTTAGACACCCTGTATCTACGCCGTTTATAATTTTCGAGCATGGCCGTTTTTATCATCGTTGTATTACCTGTGTTTATCGCAGAACTTTTACAAATTCCGACCGCAAAATCACAAACTGTTCCAAATTTCAAGGAATTTCATTTCCAACTCTCGTGCTTAGGTTTCGGATGCATGCGAGATATGATTCTGGGCGCACAGGGCGATTTGAAACTTGTTGCAGAAAATTA
>JASGXE010006358.1:0-20448 GCA_030068105.1 Sinentomon sp. SZTP_YWyxl
CCCATTTTTTTCGCAATAGTTTGTTTCCATTTTGTGGGTTTTTTTTTCCCCTCGGGGTTTTTTTTTTCAATGTTTTTCGGTGCGAAAAAAAACATTTTTGTTTTCATTGTTTTCATCAGGAATGTGAAAGAGCAAGTGCCTGCATCTTGTTGACAGGGGTGTTCGGATTGCGCTGCCTGCAACTGGGAATGGTTCAGCGGCTATAAATTTCTTCATACACACATTCATGGCAGTTTTCCAGGCAGATTTATTTTTATTTGTTTCGACAGAAACGTCGCAAACCGTTGAAATTTTGACTAGTGTGTGCATTTCACTCTTTGTGGAAGAAGCATATGCCTACCCCATTTCACAACATTCACGTGTCATTGCTCCACAGTCAGACGATTCATTCTGACGACCAATCTGTGCTTGCAAGTGCTTTTGATCATGTCGAACAGGACAGGACCTGGCCGCGTTTTTACAAACCCTCCCGACTTTGGATGGTTGAGAGTATTTTGCGCAAGAATGTTTCGTTTGGGGCCCATTAGGCCTACTTGCAAGAAAAAAATATTTTTTTTTCTTATCTAAAGGTACCTGAACCTGACCTAACCCTATCCCCTCTCGGAAAAACGTGCTCGCTTGGGGCCCCGGCCTGCCTCTAAATCGCGGCAGGGTTTGGAAACTGGCGACCCGGCCTGTGGGCGCACCGCCATTCAAGTATTCGCAAGGCAAGGAGTAGCAAATGCTTTTTTGCCCCTCTCCATTCCCAATTTTGTGCCATCGTGTGCATTGGCAGAACCACAGGCTCCCCTGTTTTCGACTGCATTTGGCAAAGTTAAAATGGATGTTTATTATTGATGAGTCATCCACTCACAGACGGAACGCTGACAACAATTTTGAAAACTTTCCAGATATTGCTTGCTGATAAGCGGAGTCTAACCGCACCGCAGGTGTTCGAAAGCAGAGCTACGTCTGTTCACTGGACACGGCCACTTGCTTGCAGTGTTTTTCGTTTCCTTTTTCGCCGTTCACCCTTTACCTAATATACCAGGGAAGGGAGGGGAAGGGATGGGAAGGGAACGCGACCGTCGGCTGCATTATCGAAAGGAGGGGTAAAGGGAAAAGGAGGGGAAAGGACCGCGAAGAGATCATCGGAATGTGGATGGGGCCTAGTCATATAGCAATCACTTCAGACACCCAAGCAGACACACACATACACAACCAGGCAAGATCCAACCTTGAGCAAACTCTAACACTCATTTCCTCATGTATACCCAATCACAATCTCAAAAAATACACACAAAAGTGGAAAAAACTAGGTGGTAAAATAGAATTTCCCAAGAAGATAGGGATGCAGGTGGTATGTAAAAAAAAGAAAAGAAGCAAAAAGAAAAAGAAGGAAAAAGGAAAAAAAACAAAAACAAAAAAGAAAAGGACAAAAAAGAGGAAAAAAAGAATGAGAAAAGAAAAGAAAAAAGAAAGAGGAAAAAAACGAGAAAAAACCCAAAGAGGGTGCGTCTAAAACACTGAACACTGGACACTGGACGAAACGACTAAAACACTGAACGAGGCACTGGACACTGGACAAGTCAGGGGTCTCCAAATTTGACACTTACACAATTCTGATTGCACGCGGGCTCAGAAAGAAATGCACATGTGACATTTGGTCGCCAGGCAATTGGCCTCCGTGGACATCAATTCACCACGTTTTCTCGTCAATCATTTCACCGCAACATGGAAAACAGGTGCTGAACAGGGTGTGAACGTGGGAAACAAGCACTGGGCAGTGTGTCAACATGGAAAAGACACACTGGACAGGGTGTTTACATAGAAAACACGCACTGGACAGGGTGTTAACATAGAAAACATGCACTGGACAGGGTGTTAACATAGAAAACATGCACTGGACAGGGTGTTAACATAGAAAACATGCACTGGACAGGGTGTTAACATAGAAAACATGCACTGGACAGGGTGTTAACATAGAAAACACACACTGGACAGGGTGTCAACATCGAAAAGACACACTGGACAAGGTGTTAACATAGAAAACACGCACTGGACAGGGTGTTAACACAGAAAACATGCGCTGGACAGGGTGTTAACATAACAAAGACACACTGGACAGGGTGTTAACATAGAAAACATGCACTGGACAGGGTGTTATCACAGAAAACATGCACTGGACAGGGTATTAACATAGAAAACACGCACTGGACAGGTGTCAACATGGAAAAGACACACTGGACAGGGTGTTAACATGGAAAACACGCACTGGACAGGGTTTTAACATAGAAAACACGCACTGGACAGGGTGTCAACATGGATAAGACACACTGGACAAGGTGTTAACATAGAAAACACGCACTGGACAGGGTGTTAACATGGAAAACATGCACTGGACAGGGTGTTAACATAACAAAGACACACCGGACAGGGTGTTAACATAGAAAACGCGCACTGGACAGGGTGTTAACATAAAAAACATGCACTGGACAGGGTGGTAACATAGGAAACACGCACTGGACAGGGTGTCAACATGGAAAAGACACACTGGACAAGGTGTTAACATACAAAACACGCACTGGACAGGGTGTTAACATAGAAAACACACACTGGACAGGGTGTCAACATAGAAAACATGCACTGGACAGGGTGTTAACATACAAAGCATGCACTGGACAGGGTGTTAACATAACAAAGACACACTGGACAGGGTGTTAACACAGAAAACACGCACTGGACAGGGTGTCAACATCGAAAAGACACACTGGACAGGGTGTTAACATAGAAAACACGCACTGGACAGGGTGTTAACATAAAAAACACACACTGGACAGGGTGTCAACATAGAAAACATGCACTGGACAGGGTGTTAACATACAAAGCATGCACTGGACAGGGTGTTAACATAACAAAGACACACTGGACAGGGTGGTAACATAGGAAACACGCACTTGACAGGGTGTCAACATGGAAAAGACACACTGGACAAGGTGTTAACATACAAAACACGCACTGGACAGGGTGTTAACATAGAAAACACACACTGGACAGGGTGTCAACATAGAAAACACGCACTGGACAGGGTGTCAACATGGAAAACATGCACTGGACAGGGTGTTATCACAGAAAACACGCACTGGACAGGGAGTTAACATGGAAAAGACACACTGGACAGGGTGTTAACATAACAAAGACACTGGACAGGGTGTTGACATGGAAAACACGCACTGGACAGGGTGTTAACATGGAAAAGACACACTGGACAAGCTGTTAACATGACAAAGACACACTTGACAGGGTGCCAACATGGAAAAGACACACTGGACAAGGTGTCAACATAACAAATGCACACTGCACAGGGCGTGTTTTCTGTGTTAACACCTTGTCCAGTGCGTGTTTTCTATGTTAACACCCTGTCCAGTGCGTGTTTTCTATGTTAACACCCTGTCCAGTGTGTGTTTTCTATGTTAACACCCTGTCCAGTGCGTGTTTTGTATGTTAACACCTTGTCCAGTGTGTCTTTTCCATGTTGACACCCTGTCCAGTGCGTGTTTCCTATGTTACCACCCTGTCCAGTGCATGTTTTTATGTTAACACCCTGTCCAGTGCATGTTTTCTATGTTAACACCCTGTCCAGTGTGTGTTTTCCATGTTGACACCCTGTCCAGTGCGTGTTTTCTATGTTAACACCCTGTCCAGTGTGTCTTTGTTATGTTAACACCCTGTCCAGTGCATGTTTTCTATGTTAACACCCTGTCCAGTGCGTGTTTTCTATGTTAACACCCTGTCCAGTGTGTCTTTGTTATGTTAACACCCTGTCCAGTGCATGTTTTCTACGTTAACACCCTGTCCAGTGCGTGTTTTCTATGTTGACACCCTGTCCAGTGCGTGTTTTCTATGTTAACACCCTGTCCAGTGTGTCTTTTCCATGTTTGCACCCTGTCCAGTGCATGTTTCCTATGTTATCACCCTGTCCAGTGTGTCTTTTCCACGTTGACACCCTGTTCAGTGCGTGTTTTCTATGGTATGACCCTATCTCCAGTGTCTTTTTTCCGTGATAATAAAACCCCCAGTTTGGTGCGTGTTTTTCATGTTGCGGCGAAATGTCTGGTGGTAAAACGTGGTGTGGACTGTGGAGATGTCTGCGGTGGTCAAACGGCCGGTGGTCAAGTGCTCAGTGGCCAAATATCCCTGGTACACTGTCAAATCTTAATTGTGTAAGAATTTCAAATTTGGAGATCCCTGACTCGTCCAGTGTCCAGTGTTCAGTGTTTTAGCCGTTCCGTCCAGTGTTCAGTGTTTTAGACGCACCCAAAAAAGGAGTAAAAAAAAACAAGAGAAAAAAGAAGCAAAAAAGAGGGATCTGAAATTTTGGAAGAAAGTCACAATTTAGATTGAACAACTGATTCGAGAGAAGACTGGCAGGTACACGGAATGAAAGAATAGGTAGGTAGGTACCTACTTCAAGATGATCTTGGATGGCAAATAAAGGCAAAGTTTGAAGCACGATAAGGGATGAGAGCATTTTAGAGCAATACGTGAGTACCTACCCTATCCAGTGCACTGCAATGAGGGAAAGCTTCGCCTTGCGTCAGTCGCGCGGCGAGAGCGCCGTCCGGCAACTGCCGGTTAACAAGCGCAGGGAGTCACGGAAGCACCAGCGGCGTTCGCCAGCAGTACTCACACTCCCTCTTCCCAGCTGCGTGAAAAAGGTTTTGCACTGACCAGGCAGTGGGGGGCCGCCAACATGGGCCGCCGTCTCCGGGCAGGTTCCCGGCTTAGGTCTGGGCATGGGTCCCTGACCCGTTCCCAGACCACAACTTTATCAACCCCATGCATTGCACCAGATCCTAATAGGGCCCACAAGATTAGGCTTAATTAAGAACAATCAGGCATATTTTGAGACAGAATTAGTGATTCAACAGAGTTGTGGGATAAACAATTCCAGTCTACAATAGTTCTTGGAATGAATGAATACTTGAGTATGTTCTTGGAAGGTTGATAAAGGTTAATCTTGAAAGCATGGTCATGTCGACCAATGTAAGAAGGAGCAGCAAGAGTATCAGAAAGACATGACCAACCACCGTGATGTGTGAAAATTTTACTGAGAGCTGAAAGCCTGAACTGAGAACGCCTGTCAGAGAGTGGTGGCCAATTTTTTTTTTTTTTTCTGGTGGTTGTTTTATTCCAAAAAGAGAATGAACAATAATTGTGTCAAATTGTTGGGCCAAATATTACAATTTTCCAAGAGAAGAAATTCACACAAATATTTCAACCAACCTTGCAAAAGTCCATAATGTGACTCACATCCAGTGATCATGCAGGACCAATGCCCGACGTAACATCGAGTGATGTTGGTAACAGTTGTATGACGAACAGCAGATTTCAATCAGATGATGAGAATTGTACCGCAGCAGGGTATGGTTGATGAAAAATGACACCACAACATACAAAAAATAATTCATAAAGCACATATGATCCCTAGATAAAAGCAGGTCGCAATAAATGGACCATTGCAAGGTTGGGAGAGAAAAAAGGAAAGAGACAATTAAACAATGTGAACATTACAATAGAACCTTCAAAATCAAGTGAATTGGAATAAAAATAGCTTCGATTTTGGCCTACTAGTGAATGGACAGGCACCTACCTAAACCTCTCTTGATCTGGTACCTACCTACCTGGATCTGGTACCTACCTACCACAAGAAGTGAGTTTTTTTATCCTCAATAGGAAGGTGAAAGTAGCGTATGCTACTTGTAGCCTTTACCACCTCAAGAACAAGACAGGTATACAGGTGGTTTGGTGACTTTTCTCAATGGAAACAGATAGGTACAAACAAATTTGGTGCCAAGGTTACAATCAAGATATTGTCTTCAAGAGTAATGCACACATTTGCTCACTTGTATTCTGTCTTAAATGTCTTGCAACCTGATGCATAAAGTATGGAACAGTTGCAGATAGCTTAATGCTAACTGGGAGGGAATTCCATATACGCATTCCACGAAAAAAAGAGGACTGCCTACCGAGGGAAGTCCTATACAATGGAACTTCAAAATTAATGAGACCAAGGCCTCTGGTTCCAACTGAATGGGTCTTTAGGTGCAAACCATCAATGCTCAACATTTTTCGGTGCAACTTAAAAATTAAAAGAACAGCACGACAAGCAATCGTATGATAGATTGAGCTTATAGTGAAGCTATCAAAAATTGGTGAAGATGGGGCATCTCTTGGCTGAAAGGCCATGACTCTCAGCAACATTTTTTGCTTCATGAAAAGTGCAGCGAGTTTAGTGGCATTTGCTGCAGACCATACTTCCATACCATAAACCAGCTTACTATGCACCAACGAATAGTAAACTGTTCTGAGTAAATGACGTGGTAATAGATGCCGCACCCTTTTAAATAGATAAATGTGATAATTTAAATGCCCAATAAGATTTTCAATGTGATTGTTCCAAGAAAGAGATTTATCGAATATTACCCCAAGTAGCTTCATGGTTGGTGATGGCAATGATTTTCCAATTCAGAGCCATTTTCCAATTCAGAGAATGGCCAATTCAGAGAGGAAAGCATTGAAGAGACGCTCGAGTAGGGAGAGAAATCATTCTTTACAAAGCGAGCTGCTCTGCGTTGGACTCTTTCAAGTTCGTGAATGAGAGAGATGTGGAAAGGATCCCAGATTATGCAGGCATATTCCAGGAGGGGACGGATAAGTGAAATGTAGAGAATTTCCTTGGTTGCAGGAGAACAAGATTTGAATATGCGTCTGATTTTGAGAAGAGCAAAATTGGCATTACGTGCAATAGTGTTTATATGCAATTTCCACGACAGGTCGGATGTCAGTGTTACACCAAGATGCAGGATGTTGAGGTGGTCAAGACAGCGGCCGAAGAAGGAAGGATATGAGGATTGAAGGGGATGAAGCTTCGTCGAGAACCGGATGTGGACACACTTTAATGCATTTAGCGCAAGGCCCCACTGCAGGCTCCAAGAGTCAAGGGAAGCAAGATCATCCTGCAGTAAGTTTACATCAGATTGAGATTGAATGGTCTTGTAGAGCACACAGTCATCAGCAAATAGCATGATATTCGAAGAAGATATGACATCAGGAAGGTCGTTGATGAAAATAAGAAAGAGAAGAGGGCCTAACACACTACCTTGAGGTACACCTGATGTTACTGGAAAAGGTGATGAATTTGCACCACCAAGAGAAACAGACTGTGTCCGGTTGCTCAGAAAAGAATCAATCCAAGAGATGATAGAAGCAGAGAGACCCAAAGACTGCAATTTGAACATTAGAGCCCTGTGTGGAACAACATCGAAGGCAGTTTTGAAGTCCAGGAAAAGTGTATCAATATCAGTTCCTTTGTCAATGGATGATGCGACGATGTGAGTAAACTTGGCAAGAGCAAGTTCACAAGACCAGCCAGGACGAAAGCCAAACTGACAAGGAGAGATGGAATTAGTGGCATGAAGAGACTTTCTGATGTACTCCGAGACTAGCTTTTCCATAAGCTTGCACACACAAGAAGTGAGACTGATAGGACGGTAATTAGCCGGAAGTGAAGGATTGCCTTTTTTGAACAGAGGCGTAATTCTGCCAGATTTCCATGCCTGAGGTAGCTCAACACAAGAGGGACTTGTTGAATATAAGATAGAGATCGGCAGAAAATTCAAGAGGGAAAGATTTCAAAGGAGATCCCGGAATTCCATCAGGACCAGAAGATGACGATTTAGATTTCCGAATAGCAGATGATATAGAAGAAATGGTTATCGAGAAAGTTGGATACGGTTTCGGAGAAATGGAAGTAGCTGGAAAGGCAGAAGCATCAAAAGTGGCAGCAGAACATGTGGAAGAAAACTGATGGGCAAATGCCTCAACCTTTTCGGATGGTGAACTTGCCAGGCCATCTTGAAGGTTTAAAGACGGGATACAAACTGAACCACGGAACCTATTATTCACCTGCTTCCAGGCATTTTGCAAGGTTCCACGGGAGGAGTTGCATGAGCCGGACCGGAGAGAAAGACTAGAAAGGAGGTTATTTTCATGGTGAAGTTTTGCAGCAGCGAGGTCGGAACAGAGAGAATCATAGATTCTTGAGTAAAACTCAGAGTAGTGGCGAAATTTGTAGTATTTTCTGCACTGACGAGAAAGATGGCGAATATGCGGGGGGTAGCTGAAGGAGAAGGAATTGGTTCTGGGCCTAATGAGGCGAGTAGGCACAAACTGACTGATGCCGTGGTGAATTATGGATTCAAAATCGCACCAGAGTGGGTTGATGGATGAGTCCAAATACCTATCACGAAAAGAGGGAAATTATCTGAGCAGGAATTCAGAAAAACCAACACTGTCCATTCGCTTGAAGTCTCTAATCAGGACAGGCGGCTCCAAATCATGAGGTGGGACCGACAGGTTCAAAATGAGCAGAACAGCCAAGTGATCATTTATGCCTGTTTCCACAGAGACGGAATTTAGAATGTGGACAGGCCGCATGAGAAAAATGTCCAAGATAGAGTTAGAAACAGGAACCTTGACCAATTGATCAAGGCCGAAGTCAAAACAGAAATCGGTTGCAGCTCGATTGACAGAGAGACCATAACAGCAATTAGGCTTGGGGGAAAGAGTATCCCAATTCAAATCAGGAAGATTGAAATCGCCAGCAATGAGCAAGGGAGTCATCAAATCGGCAAACAAATTTTGGTTTAACTAACAGATGTGGCATTCAAGGGCCACGAAAACTCAACTTTGTGAACTTGGCCAGCAGCGCATACCTCGTGGCTTGCACCGGTTCCCATCAGAACACCGAAGTTAAGCAACGTTGGGCCTGGATGATGCTTGGATGGGAGACCACCCTTGTATCCCAGTTTGTGCTGCTGGAAGGGGGCTTAGTGGCCAAGTCCCTCGTCTCCTTCGGATGAGACGTTAAGCAGGAGGTCCCGTGTGCAGCATCACACTGTGCACGTTAAAAAACACCTAGCTCCAAGTTCAAGATAGTGGCTTGGCAGGTTACACAACAGAGAAGCCACATCTCACAAGTCACACATCACTGCTCTGCAGAGCATGATTCTCTCCGGGAAAACCTGCGGGTTGGCGTGTATACGCCGTAAAACTGGTCCGAGTCGTTTCAGTTGAATGCAGAGCAGAATTGGGCTACGATTATGGGGCATAGTTCTCCTTGCGAGCCCAAGGTGTGTGCAACAAGGTAAATGGTCGGACCACCAGCCGAATGGCTATCAGTCCATATGACTCCACGATGATGATGATGATGAACTTGGTCACTGTGGAACCTGTTCTTTTTTGGGCTTCTTGCAATGATCATCACTGTCTCCTGGCAACTTGTTGAAGGGCATTGGGGCTGTTTTGGGTTGGAAAAACAAACAAATGGCTGCTGGCAGCAGTGTTGCCAATTTGAGGGATTTATCCCTTTTTGTGGGATTTTTTGGCCTGCTGAGGGATTGAAAAGGGATTTTACATTTTGAGGTGTTTTTAAGGGACTTTGCAAGAAAAACTGAAAATTGTGTCCCAGCCAAACTCCTGTCTTCCACAACCACAAATTTCACTTCATGTGGAGATATTTTCGTGAACACTTTTTTTGCAAATTTCCATCTAATCGAATAATGCATCTCACCTCGAGTCGACTCGACTGCGAGTCTGCGACGCGACGTCAGACGCAGAGATTTTTGATAAAAAATCACCACAAGACAAAAAGGGTTTTGGCCTGCCAGGGCTCCGCCTCTTGGAAACCCACGCCCACGGCGGGGGGCTCCCGTCCCCCAGAACCCCCGCATTTGGGTTTCTATTACGCGAGGGATTTCGAGGGATTGTTTTGCCCTCTGAAAGGGATTTTCTTTTCACACCAGTCTCTGGCAACACTGGCTGGCAGTGTGATGGGACTGCCAGCCTGCTTGCTGGTGGTGTACTGGGAGTTTTTGGAATTTGGCAGTAACCTCACCCCAGCTTGCTGGTTTTTTTTTTTTCTATTTTTTCCTCTCAATTTTAATTTTCCTGCAATTTTTAATTTTAATTATGAAATTCAGTCAATAAACAAAACAGTAGGCACAAAGAATTTTGGTTCAGGTTTTCGACAAGAGGTTGCTCTCAATCATCGAAAAGAAGCAACAAGTTATATTATTTCGCAACAACCATTCAAATTTACAAATTGTTGGCCAAATCAAAACAGAAGTCAAACCAACCTTGCAATGTTCCAAACAGTTGCACGTATAACACAATCCATGAACAGAATTTGATGACAGTTTGCCACATCAAAAATCCAGTTGGATGTTCCACAGAATCCAAATTGAAATGATTCGTGAGAAACTGAGAAACCAGTTTTAAAAGCAACATTTCATAATGAGAACAGTAACCTAGGTCGGAATATGTGAAGAGCAATGCTCGGGACATTGCAGGGGGTTTTTGGAAAGAAAAGAAAAAAAAGAACCTAATTAGGTTAACCTGTAAACAAATTACAAAGATGGCATGCTAATGATCCATGGTGAGTAATACTCTCTATTTTAGTGAGTATTTTTACCTCAAGCCCACTCAAACTCAGCATCACCCCGATATTTTGGCTCTCATTGTGTTTCTCCAAGAATGTGGGGCTGAGTTAATACAAAACGGTCCCAATTGGATTTTCAATATTCCCTCTGTGGCATATGCCTAGGTACCTACCTGGCGGAGGAGGCGGAGGCGGCCTGTTTTGAGGCAGCGGAGCCAGCGGAGACGGTGGTGGCCGGGTATTTGTGGAAGTGTTACCATTTTGAGTCTACAAAGCATAATTTTCAGGAAAACGCATCCGACTGTTGTTCAAACTTCTGACACACTGTGTTCACTCTTGCTTCTCCCCATCTCAATTTCACTCTGTCTTGGATGTCCCATTTCCATTGTGAAATATCAAAAGGTGGATGACAGACTGGTGCCAAACACTTTTCTACAAAGCGGGTCTGCACAAGCTCAGCTTTTCTGCAGTGCAGCAGAGCACCCACATACGAGCGCATCATCATGTCGCTCTTCTCAAGGTTCAACTCGGCGGGACACCCTCTTAGGCCCTATGTTTCAACAAGTGCTTGACTTCCCACATTTGTTCATGTTTTGTTTTTTCTTCTTTATTTTGTGTAGAAGCAGAAAGAAAGTTTGTTGCTTCAAAATTATGTGGGCTTGTAATTTGTTTGAGTTTTAAATGGCTGAAAAGACTCCATTTGTCTCCCCGAAGTTGGTGGAAAATGTGATGTGCAGTCGGACATGTGAGCCCAGCAGAAATTCATTAATTATGTTGTGTTTGGAGCATCTGTTTGTGTTTATTTTGATCAACTCCATAACAAGAGCATTAAGCAGTGCCAAGGTTGATGATCAAGGTTAGAAATTAAATTTTTGTAAGTACCACCGTTCCTGTTTCTTTTTTCATCTTGGTCACTGGCCATCTGCTCTTAAAATAGGTGGCACCTAAGGCACCTATTCAGTTGACATTTTTGCCTTTTCCAGCATCTTTTGTTGTGCTGTGGACTGTGGTGATATCCAGCTAAACCCTGGTACAACCCAAACCCCAACTCGTATCCCATTCACAATTTCAGAGCCAAAATCCTCAGTTTCTACTGATATGAAAAATCAAAAACCAACCTTTGCTCTCCCTCTGATTGGATTCAGTGTGACTTTTTCTTAGAATAGATTGCCTTTGAATCATGTGGTCTCTCTGTGTCCTTTCAGGAGGCTGGTGTACAACTCCCATTCACTTGCAATTTTGCAAATTGTGCGGCATTTCTGCTGAATTGGCTTCTAACGGAGCTGATGTGGTTTTGATGCGTCGACCGAATTGGATCTGCAAGGGGACACACCGGTGGGGAGCACATGAGGGTTACGAGCAATACCTGTCCAGAAATAAAAGCTCAGCTGACCCTTGCCAACAGCAACAGGGTTTCCTTGCCACCCCCTCACACATACCCTGAGCTCTCCTTTATTCTGTTCTAATCTATTCTAGGTTATTTCTTTTTATTTATTAGGTGAACTTCTGTAGGCCTACATTATTGGCAGCTGGAATTCATGATGCATGTGTCCTTTCTTTGACGGGGTAGGCCCATGTCCAAGATTCACCAGGAGGAGGGGTGGACAGATAAATGGGGTCTCTTCTCTTCTTCACAACTGTCTGAAATGATTGGGCAACTGCAACCGCCTCTTGGTTAACCGCTTCAACACTAGATATAAAGGCACAAAATTTATGCAATGCCAAACGTGGGTACACACAAAATATCACTACTTTCATTCCAGACGTTCGCCACATATATAGGTAGGCTACTCCCTGGCTATTTGACGAACTCCCATTGTCACCAACGTGCCTTGCCTTCTCGCAAAATCCTGCGCGCAAACGTCCACACGTTCCATGTGAACGTTTGTCCATCGCCCCACCAATAACTTTTACGGCCCATGGCAGTAACCACAGTCTACTTGTAAATGCAACAATGAAACGGGCAAGACTGTTACCTACCTAATTCATTACACATATGATCATCTATCGGATCCATCCTTGTCAGTGATGGGAGTAAAATGTCCTAAAGAATTTTACAAATTACCTTCCGTAACAAGTTTCAATTTTGTTTATTTCTTCTCCAAACAGCACGGGTCATTGCTTCCACATTTGAAACAGTGGACACCTCATCCCCCATTAGCTGTGTGCGTTGATAACATGCCTTGGCATTCGATGTTACCAATGGGTAATTGGCAGATTGCAATGATTGTTTGGCTCCTTGCGACATGGGATACTCTGAAAATTGTGGAGAGATGCTCACGATATTTGTGCGTCCAATGTGTTATTCATTTGGGCCTTGTATTTCGCTGCACTTCGAAGCTCAGACAGCCTCAAAAATGAATATTTTATATGGCCTATGTCAATGTGACAACCATCCTTTGATACGAAAAACATTGACTGACAAAGGATGCAACTTATTCTTGTACTGGAAATTGTATCAATTTTTACTTTCAGAAATGAGGCAAAGCAGTGGGGAATTTGCGCACATCGGCAGACTTTCTGATATGGATTACAAGGTAGGCCTAAGTAATGTGTGCTCAGTCCCTTAGGTATTTGCTAGGCTAAAAACTTGGGCATTCAAATTCATGATTTTATCTGAGTTCCCTCTGTCATTTTGTGTCAAATCTTGTGCCAATTTCTGCTTTTAACTTTTGAAGGCCACCAGGAAAAAGAAGCATGATACACAAAACAACGAGTTTCAAAGTGGAAATGCTTAGGTACGTAATCCACAAGGCCAAACAAAATAATCCATTCTTTTTCATTTTTCGTTGCAATCGGACCAGCACACAATTTTCAATTTTTGTTGGTCTATCTCATCCTCGTGGTGCAATGGTGCATCCTCCTTTGTTTGTGGACCAGGCAGGTTGGTACCAAAACACGGCATGATGGGCTCTACCACAGCATTAGGATTAGCATTTTGCATATTTTGCTGGGTACCTTCTAATGCTGGAGGACAAACCTGATTGCTTTGAGCTTTGGGTTTATATTCTAGAATCTAGAGTCATGAGCATGCGAAGCCACTTCAATTATTCCAGAGACATTAACAATTTTTGATTTGGCCAACTGCTACAAAAACAAAGGACCATATTGGCAATACAAATTTTACCAGATTGCCAACTAGGAGCATTTCTGGCATCTACTTACCTGGAGTTCGAGTAACACATTGTGTTACAGTGACAAACGGTGACTACGAAATAATGGGGCCTGGTTGACCTTTGCTTTTTCACATTAAATGACACAAGATTATTTTCCTGTTTTCTGAAGGCAGAGGATGATATTGATTTCTGAGTTTCAAGCAGATTGCTCTTAATGAGGGGGGGGGGTGGGACCTATCGAAATTTAGAATTTTGATTTAAATTATTTTTCAGTTTTTTATGGAACCGTATAGAGTAAATCATGCCCTACCTGTATGTTTTCATTCTGTGCATGGTATACGAATATGTTTTCATATTTTCAATAATTTGCATGTTACAGCTGCATTTCGCATTGGAGGAACATTTGGCGATGGCTGAAACAGCAGAAAATCTGAAAACAATACTTGATTACCTATTTCTACACCTTTCTGAAAACACACATTTTCCATAAAATTGCATTCACGAGAATTGACAACAAAATCTCAGTGAGTTTTCAATGTGGATTTTTTAAAATTGGCACCATTATTTAAAATTTCATGCCAGAACTAGTGGCAGTCAGATTTAGTTTTTTTTGCTTGATTTTGGAGTTGTAGGCCTACTGACTTTTATTGCTGAAATCTGCATTTCGTTGCATTTTTCCAGCACAGTCAAGTTTAGAGGACGAAAATACAAATCATGGCAATAAAATGAGAAACCGACTTTCATCACTAGTTTATTTGAAGGATTTAATCATGGTTGGTCAGTTCAGTGTAAGCACAACCAGCATGATTCTACTAGGCCTAATACACTGTCGATCACATTTACAGCAATTTTGTCGTAAGATGTATGAAAGCTAGGAAAATGGCTTTTGGCAGGAACGATACCCACAGACCTAAATGTCCAACTTTGTGCAAAAATGTTTCTGTAATTGATCAAAAATTGAAATATGGAATTCCTGTACATTTCAAATTGATGGTAATAAAAATACAAAAAAAAAAACAAAAACAAAAAAAAAAATGTGGCAAAAAAAATCTTATTGCATAAAATTCGACCCCCCCAAAAAAAATACATTCACACCCTAAAATGCTGATTTTAGTTTTTCATAGGTCGCCCCCTTAAAAAACTTGATTTTTTTACCTTTAATCGTTTAGGACATTGGATCAGAAAATATCGGAAATGCAAGGTTAGATTGCATCGAGATCAATGATTAGATTCTTTATTTGCTTGATAACCTTTGGTACCATATAGGCCTATCTATTCGTACATACGAAGAACAAATTTCTTTCTTTTGCATGTCTCATGAGCCATTTTGTGTGAAACTTTTGTTAACAAGGGCATTGCAGCACGGATTGAAGAATAGGTACCTATGTAGGTACTTACCTAACGAACACAACCGAATTTTGTTCTTCTTTCAATCTATTATACCTGCCGTAATTATTCCAGTGAACAAGTGAACTGTCTTCAAAATTGCTCTCCGCACTGATTTCCGATCCCCCATTTTGTTTAATTTTCTACACTTTCTAGTCTTTCTTGATGCATGCATGGTATACATGATGCACACAGTGGAATCACAATCACGTCAGCTCATCTACATCACACTATCACAAACAGTAATGACTAAATATACAAAACAGGATTTCAGAATAGTGGAATTTATGTACTCTGACATGTAAAAAATTATGACTGATCAGATTTTGGCAGAAACTCCATGCTGCAGATGATAGTACCTAAAGATTCCCTTTTACAATCAAGGTCAAAAGCTAGTATATCGTAGAAATTTAACACTTTGATTTCTACCGCCTGTATAAGAGTAAAAAGAAAAAAAGTTTCGGAGGCAACAGCAAAATGGAAAACACAAGTTTAGTATGAGTGCTTTATTTCCGCTGCTTCTTTACGTGACGTCGGTACTGCACTCCAGTTTTGTACATGTTTGTACAAAAGTCTTGTGCTACATGCAAAACTATGCACTGGCTGTGAATGCTTGAGTTTCATGCACAGAACCTCATAAATTGTGCTTAACTTGATTTTTTTTTTGAATGGGACAAAAACACCTTTTTTGTAATGGTGTCGCAATCTTGCTCATCTTAAACTGGATTTGTTTTTTTTTGTTGCAAAAAGCATAGATTTGGTTACAAGCTCAGCATTTGGTGGTTGAGGCAGGGAACCACCCATTTGGCTCAGTGTTGTTTTTAACATAAAATAAAAAAGGAGTCTTGCATCCAGATTGTCAATATTGCTGCATGAAGCTGCACTGACACTTACCTGGGTACCTATGTGAGATCTGATAGTTTTTTCTCATGTTTTTCCAACATGCAATTCCATATTGCATCTGACTGAGTTTGCATGGAGGGCTCAATGTGACTTGGCTCGAGTGTCTGGGCCTTTTCGAAGATGCAACGTTCAAAGCCGAGATAAGTGGGATTTTGATCCAGTGAACAGGACATGATATGGGATATTTTGGCCCAAATTTTAAGGGGGGCCGATACAGAACAAGACAGAAGAAATATGCAGTGAAAAACCCATCGGCATTAAAATGCAAAATATGTGAATTGGGTCATTGACTCTCTGACAGGAAACCCATCAAGGTCAACAACTGTTTTTCCCATTTTGCAAGAATTCATTAGGTACCTAGTCTACGTAGTGATTCGGCAAAACGACAATTTGTTGTGAAAATGCAAATTGAGTTAAATTAATTGAAAAAGAAGTGGGTGCTCTCACATGACCTTTCGCTGGGTGCAAGCGTACCACCTGTCTGTGCCACATGTGGGCCCTCCCAATACAGGTGATGAAGTGGAAAACAAATTCACAAGTGATTGATTGTGCTGTGCAACAAGTATATGTAGGTGCATGCAGTGATTGTGGCAAAGGAAATTTCAGTGCCTGTGATGCCACTGCAATTTCAATTGCATTTAAAATCTGGCTATGACCAAACATTGTGTTGTGACATGTTCATGTTCAGGCAGTGGGAGGTGCAGGGTCATTCATGGTTCACGGAAGAATGAGAATGAACATATGCAGAAATACTTGAACAGTTTAAATCGCGAACTTTATCAGCATGCTGGCAAACTTGTTTTGCCAGGGACATGCAAACTGCAAAACCAAAATACTTCCGTAAAAACAAGAGGGAGAGGCACCCCCGAAACAGTGGAAACATGCAACAAATTTCGTGCAAATATCATTTTGCCATGGAGCGCACAAAAAATTTTTTTTGGATTTGGCAGAAGAAAGGAACAGTGCAAGAGAAGTTCTTCTGCCATGACATGATAGGTACACTCACCGTGCAGATAAGTCACAATGAACAGAATATACTGTAATTTGCAATTTTGGGGTCCCCGTGCAACTACTGTTCGCGGGGTCCCACGATTCCAAGCTACGCCACTGCACAGCACAGCCACACCCTGCCTGGCCAGTGTGTACTGAGTGGTGACTGCAATAGCTTTTGTGTCCTGGCGGCGGCTGCCCAATGTCTGCGTAACCAAGGTGCAACACAATAACACAGAGGCAAATAAATTTTCACGATTCATGATTGAGCAAGAGCAAGAGTCAAGTCAAAGTAAGGTGAAGTCGACACTTCGGCATCCTGTCACTCCTCTTACCCAAAGGGAACACAGAAAGAGAGGAAGGTGGGAAGAGAGCAGAGCAGTCACCATCACAACCAACCAACAGGCCGACCACTATTTCGACATTTATGCAATCGTGCTAGCCTCCTTCACATCCTTGTTGTGAAATGACTTCAGAATTAAATTCCTTGTAAATTCCACCCCCAAATCATGTGTCACACATCCATTAAATTCTAGGCATGTATGATACATCGTAGAAAACCTTTTTATACATAATGCTACGTACGAATAGGCCTACAAAACGTAGAAAACTCACGCGTACTCAGTATACGTGTACTCAGCACTCATGTATAAAACTTCCCATCACTGCTTGTGCATACCGATCTTCTCTCATGTCACAACCCGCAGTATCATTGATCATTGTGGATGATATATTCTGAATTTTTGTGCCACTGTTCAACAGTTTGTCCAGTCCTTTATGCTTGTCCCAGTTGCTTCTCTGTTACAAGTTCTGAGGCACCATGGTTTGGAAACTTGTTTTTTTCAAACTGATCTTCTGGATCCCGAAGTGATTCAACATTGAGTGCAGAAAAAATTCCTTGTCGTTGGCCTCACCAGCTGCTGGCATTTGTTCCTCGGGCCATGAGTTTTGGTCGTGTTAGGTGGCTTTGGCATTCATTTCTCTTCAATTTAGGCCTAATGCATCACTTGTTTTGATATCTGCCTTTTCTACAAGGCTGAGTGAGTCACAAATTTGACACTACCTACCTGTTACGTGGACCGGTAAATGAGTTTTGTAAGTTGGCCCAGAGATTGGCTGGCTGAACCCGATTTCAGTGATTTTTTGGTCACTTGCGACGCAAACCCTTTTTGCCATTTTCTAAAGGGAATCTGAATCAACCTCCATCATACTTAGATACAGGCATTTGAAAATGTTCTGTTTTTTTTTCTCTGCCAAAAAAGCATGGTTGTTCCAAAACAGTGTCGACAAATTTCAATTGTTCATTCAGATGTCTCCCCAAGAACAAGCCACTAAAATTCAGGCCACATTAGTAGTTGTTCCCAGGGGGTCAGTGATCCCTGTTTCAGCTACCGGTTGGTGGTTTGAACAATCCCAAAGTGGTACAGGGTGTTTCAAAGACAACCCATGTTATGGAGTGAAAATACCAACCACGAACGGAACAAAATATCGATGGTGTAAGAAAGTGGTTCTACACAGTGAGAGCGCACCTGCTGGCGATTTTGCCACCAATTACTTCAACTGCGTCAATTCCTTGCTCTTGCAAGGAATTGACGCAGTTTGAATGAATAAGGATGCGCATCACCAAACGGTTTTTCCTCATGAACTTCTGCCAAGTATGTGCTTTTTCAACATGCATTTCCATGCTACTTGGGCTGGAGTTAGTTAAGCATCCTTCATAAACATCATGCAATCACAAGACTGGATCAAATTGGGACACACACGACGAGCATCTTCTCAAATCCCACCAAAATGAGTCCTTGTGGCTCTCACAATCCGAGGACCATAGTTGTTGACGGAGTCCATCATCACATAAAGTGAAAAAAATGGGGTTGCCCTGCAGGAGAAAAAAGTTGTTATTGGCGCCCATCCTCAAGGTACATGTGAGCATGCACTACGCCACTTTTGACCTTTTCCGAAAATTCGAAAGAGCATGGCAGGGATGCAATTTCTTTGGGTCAAATACGAATTCTTATCAAAATCAGCCAATTCAGATGACAAAAGTAACTCCTTTCATAAGGTCATAGTTTTCCAGAAACTCACATAGGCTAAGATGGCTGAAAATTTTCAAGAATGTTACGAAAGAACACGTTTCTTGATTTTTTGGGAAATACACTCAATGTAAATCGTTCCTTTTTCAAGTTTTGGGACCAACTTGCAAAACTCATTTACCTACCGACCTTCGTGTTATGCAATAAAAATGAGGACAACATGCTAACATCAAAGTCTTAGTGGTTTGAAATCAAGAAGCTGCTGATTAGTATTGAAGAGTTCATGGTTTTTTGTGGAGACTCTTTCTTTCCATCTTTCCAAGCTGGGGATGGTTCATCATTTGTTTGGGTGATTTGAAGTGGATAGAAAAGAAACTCTGGATGAGAGCAACAAGCTGAAGATTGAGAAACAGCAACAGCTGGCCAAAGCAAACAACCAGAAAAATCCAGTGAGCTCTGGAATTGGCCATCATCTGCAAAATGTTATGCAGATGATGAGATGATACGGCACTCAAAAGTGCTCTTCAGCAAAAGACAATACCTACCTGCTCCTGCCCTGCATTTTAATGAAACAATCCAGGCATGATCAAGTTTTGTGCACGAATGATGCTTGGCAGGCTTGATGACTTTGCAACAACTGATCACGAACAAAGCAAACCATTCACCATGCTTGCTCTCAGCCATGCGGATCCAAATGGGTTTACGAATATCATCCTCGTTCATAATTCACAACCTATGCTGGTGGCAGGGATCCCAGCCGTCCTATAATGTCCTATACTTATTGTCCTATATTTTTAGACTTGTCCTATAATGTCCTATATTTCGGGAAAACTGTCCTATATGTCCTATATTTTCAAGATTTTTTGTCTTTTTCAGCATTTTCCCCGAAGTTAGAAAACGAATTTGTACCAGAATTCAAATTGCTGTCCTATGTTTCCTATATTTTGCTTATTTTCACTCGAAGCTGCAAAAAGCTGTGTCTGTGTCATGAAACATCATCATTAAATCAGTCCCAGTGATTAAATTGAGGGAAACAAATGACCGACTGGGTGAATGAAGATTTGCGAATGAAATCCGTTTTCAACATTTCTTTTTAACCCATCACAAACCTATACCTTCAATTCATAATGACTTGTTCAACTTTCTCAGCAAAATTAATTTTCTGTCGGAAGTAATCCAAAACAAACGGCTATTCATTTTTTACAAACACAAATTTGAAGTCCAATGTTTGATCAGTGGCTGTTATCACCAGCCAAAAATCGTCCGTTAATGAAACAATAAATTGCGTGATTGAAAAAGAAAAGAAAACGAAAATCTAGTCTGATAAGGGCCTACAACCTACACCTGCTTTACTTCCTGGGGCTGGCCAACCATCAAGGTGAGGAAATGTTAGCTTGAGGCCAACAGCAGCAGCAAAACGAGACTTAATTGGAATCTAAATTTTTCAGAGCTCTAATGCTTTGCACAAAGTCCCAGAAGTCTCAGTCTTAACCATTCTGTCATCAAATTTACCGGTCTGTCTCGAATTAGCCTAACTTTCTTT
>JASGXE010006359.1:0-20302 GCA_030068105.1 Sinentomon sp. SZTP_YWyxl
CCTCTGCTTCCTGACAAGCGCTGGATTTTATGACACCAGATTAGTTTGCTCATGTTAAGTAGGTTAGGTATGTTGGATTTGTGAAACATAGGATGTGTTGATTCAACAAAGCAGTGCTTCTTTCATCGTCAACCGACATTGCTGAGACTGCTTTTTCTTGAAGCAGAATTCAACTTTTTTCGCCATCCTACAGATTCACAGATCTCGCAACACTCCAAAATCATCGACCTGTGCAGGAATCAGAAAATCTGTTTTAACCGAAGCAGAAAAGAGGCTCCGTTGAGTGGCCGAATGGAGTTAAACAAACTTGCTTCTCAACGATTGCAATAACAACTCATACCAGCAGTGTCGCATTTCTCGCTTGCAAAAACATGCATTGGCAAGAAATGGAGGCAATTTGTCAAAAAAATAATTTCATCTGGTTTGGGCCGCGAACATATGGGACACCCCAGGTAAATCCACACTTGTTCTAACTCGTGCATCCTTTCTTTTTTTCAAATCATACATTGGGCCAAAGTGGTAGGTAAGCCAAGCCTTGCTAGGGATTTTCATGCCTGACCTTTGCCGACAACGTATTTCTGACGTACCTATGTTCTGACCATTTTAACCACATTTGGTCAATATTCCAAAATTGGGTAAACACCTGGATGGATGGATAAATGTGCAATACGAGGTGTGTTGTTTGTCATGGTTCTGTGCACCTGTTTTGTGCGACTCCAAAACCATGTGCAAGACTCATGTCTGTATGGCCATTACAACTGACAAGAAGGCAATGTGAAACTGCTGGGATGACACCAGGAAATGGTAACACATTCATCAACTCATTCCTGTGTTGGCCCAGTTATTGGAGAATTAATTTGGATTTTTTTTTTATTTCTAGACGTCACACAATATGAAAATTGTGCAATAACAATGACATGACTGAAGGCAGGGACTTGAAAAGTTCATCTATTCAAAACAGAAAATAATGAAAAACAACAAAAACAAGGTGATGAGAGAATTATTATTGTCCTTTCCGAGGGAAGTGAGTGACTGATTTTTGCTCAGCTCCAGCTTCTTCGCAGCCCACACCAAAAAGATGGCAAAAAATTTCATTTTTTTCTTAAGTTTAATGTTTTCCCCCAATACTGTGATGTTTTCTGATATTTTGGTCCAAAATGGGTGAACTCCGTTGTGAGATGGCTTTACAAGAACAAACTTGCGATGCAAATTTGGTAAATTCGCCCATTGCTATTTTCATCATATCCCTCAATATTTTCCTTTGTGGGGGCACTCTACCCAAAAAATACAATCTCCAGCATTTATTATCCGATTAGGTTCAAATTTTGCACACAGTCAGTACAAGACTTGGGTACACACCAAGGTAAATAAAAAGGAGGTATGTCGGACTCAATTTCGAGCTCGGTCGGATGACGTCACTGTGACACAACACAAGAATGGAGAGACAGAGTGCATCCAAAAATGGAAAAAGCCACCCACAAAACGTTAAATATCTCTTGAACCAGATGACGGATTTTGATCAAATCTTTTGTGCTGCAAAGCTGAAGAATGAGCGATTTCAAATATGTGCAATGATCCCAAAACTTTTCACGGATAAAATCCTCAAATTGCATGTTTTGTGAAAGTGCAGAAATAAAGATATGACAAAATTTCGGGTCCCTCACACATACTTTCAACGTTTGTGCGATTTTTTCCGTTGCAACATGGTTTCGACCTGTGGAAGAGTTGTAGAGGAAGCTGTCAGCTTTCCAAAAACACCAAAATCATTGAATTTGGACCCCATTTGAATATTTAATGAAGAAAGAACGCGACATGATAGCATCGTTTTGTTTTTCAGCTGGGAGGATGCCATGCCTCCCAAGAAATCCAAGGGAGTCACGGCCTCTTCCCCGCTCAAAAACAAAACGATGCTTCCATGTCGCGTTCTCTCTTGATAAAATAGTCAAATGACATCCAAATTAAATGGTTTTGGTGTTTTTGGAGAGCTGAAAGCTTCCTCTACAACTCTTCGACAGGTCGAAACCATGTTACGACGGAAAAATCGCGCAATCGTTGAAAATATGTGTGAGAGACCCGAAATTTTGTCATATCATTATTTCTGCACTTTCATAAAACATGCACTTGCTAGTACCGATTGTGGTGCACATATTTGAAATCGCTTATTCTTCAGATTTGAAGCACAAAAGATTTGATCAAAATCTGTCATCTGGTTCAGGAGATATTTCACGTTTTGTGGGTGGTTTTTTCTGTTTTTGCATGCGCGCTGTCTCTCTGTTCTTGTGTCATGTTTCACAGTGACGTCATCCGACCGAGCTCGAAATTGAGTCTGCCATACCTCCTTTTTATTAACCTTGGGTACACACAAGTTTGAAGTCAAAATCTCAACTGGTTCTGGAGTTATTGAAAAAAAAGTGAAATTTTGGCAAAACTTTCTTGCGTCATTGTAGCTCGTGGTACAAATTCTGTTTGTACCAAATTGAAGAAACCAGTCATCAAAATTGGGTGGTGGGAGTGGAATTTTGATTTATGAGTCAGACTTGGCTCTTCATGCTGCCACATTTTATCAAGCGCCAGACAAAATTCCACTCTTTACCCAAAAGGCATTATTAGGATAAAGAAAATGGAAATTCTGACTCCATCACCCGATTTCTTAGGCCTCAAACAACAAAATTACCTAGCTTTCGAAATATTAAAAATGCAGGCGAAACAACAATATAAGTTATAAATTGGGCATGAAGTTGCAAGAGATAGCGATCGAAAAAGAGCCGTCATTTGAAAGCGGAAGGAGGTATTCAAGTTTGGTTTTTTGCATTGGTTTCTTCAGGAAATTTTTCACTGGAAACGATAAAAGACTAAACATCTCAAAAATCCAATAAATTTGGGTAGAAGTCCCCCTTCATGGTGGAGTTCTGCAGGAAGGAAGTTTCTGTTCTGATCGTTACACGCAGGAAAGTTTTTCGCTTAAATAAACAACTGGTTCACTTAACATTCTGAAATAAGCTTTGCATCCATTTTCGGCCCATGATCAACATATGGATCGCCCACACCTCTTGCATTCCACCTGACACGTCATGAAAGGAATTCGGCTTTCTTATTCTGGTAAAAATTATGTGTACCATTTATTGGTTTCATTATTGAGAGTCGACTTGTGAAGTGAGGAGGATCACACCAACGGACATGCTGGAGAGAGGCCTGAATTGTATCCAACATTCAAAACCCTGTTGGAAACGCATCACCCGTGTGCAGAAGTGGTGAATAATGTTATGTTGGCAGAACAAACAATAGGTACAAGAAAATTTGATTTAAGATAGTTGCAATTCCTGAGTTTTATGAATTAATGGGATGACGAATAATGCAGATTCGTGACAATTTGACGGACTGTATGTAGTTGAGAAAAAATAACTTCGCTCGCAGTTGCACCGCACTTGTCCCTTTTCGTTCCCTGTCAGTTGCTTCATTCCAAAACCGATTCTACAATTTTGGAGTTTTATTCAGCTTCTGTCATTTCGAATTGACTGCACGGTTTCTTTTCCAGCCTGGAAAGCATAAGCATCCATCTAATCAGAAGGACTCCAGCAAGGAATTTGCAGCAAAATGAATGAGTATTTGATGGTCAAAATGACTGCAGGAAGTAGGAATGTTGCATTTTTATCGCAATGGCATCTATTAATTTTTTTTTCTGTTCGATGAAGGGACATGAACACTGCTTTTGCCTGAAAAATAAACTGCAATAATCGATTTGGAACTTGGCCATGGGATGCAGGGTCGGAGCACTGTTGAAGGACAGGGGGTGGCACGCCCAACACAGGCTGCTCTTGCAGGGGGTGGCACGCCCAACACAGGCTGCACTTGCAGGCCATGCGCGGAGCGATAAACAACAAAGGCAATGACAAAAAGAAACAGGCCATTCACAATAATTGTCTTATTGTGTGATTTTGCAGATCAAGAACACTGCCGGCTGAAGAGGAAGGCAGCGAATGCAGATTTAAAAGATAGTTCATCGGTGACAGCAAAATAAGAAGGCCATTATTTCACGGTTTTGTTCCTTTTTTCGTATACCCCTCAATTACGAATTCAGGTTTTAAAATGGTTTTCCGCAATTTTCGGCAACACGGAGTATTGTTCCCGCCGGAATTAATAATTTTTGCAAGGATTTTCGAAAAATGAAAAAAGCAGAAATGCATGCATTTCCTGCCCAACCAAGCCAGATTTCTGCTCTGTGTCAATAAAATCACCCATATTTTAATGTTTTCAACCAATAAAAATAATTTTTGCACAAAAAAAACTGGCCAAAACACCCACAAAATACTGAAAACCGCATCAAAATTGAGCAAAAACTGAAAAAAAAACAGGAAATTTCAATACGACGCCATTTCTAAACCACTGCAGCAAATCACGTGAAATAAGCGTCTGCTAGATCGCATGTCTGTCGGCTTCCCGAAAATTCGAATTTCGGCAGGAGGCAGATGTAGCACGATCGTGAAAAAGGCGCCTTTCTTCGGCAGGAGCAAAAGAGAAAAAACCGGGAAATTGGAAAATTGCGCCAATTTAAAACGGTTGTATCGATTTTGGTGGAATAAACGTTTGCGAGATCGCTGTTTATTCTTCTTTCAGACTGAAAATTTTAGTCGATGCGATTCGCCGGATTTGCGGCGGAAAATCCATTTAATTAAATGGGAATTGCACGTGTACGGCAGTCGTAAATCGCAACAGCTTTAATCGCATGTACACCGTACGGCAGTCGGAAAATTGCAACAGCTTTAAATGCACGTATACCGTACGGCGATCGGGCTTGACCGGTTTTAAGAAAACAGGTGTTTGATTTTTCTTTCATCCACGAAATTTCAGCATTTTTCTGCAGACATCGCTGACATTTCCCAGTTTTTTTTTTTTATTTTATAGAGAAGAGCAATTCAATTTTTCTTCAAGAAAATTACGGCCTACAGACATGGCTGACGTTTTCCAGTTTTATTCTTTTTTTTTTTTATTGAGAATTTGGGGCTTCGCCCCGTGCAGCCTTTGGCCGCCAGCCCCTGTCTGGGCAGTGCTCCGAGGAGCAGCCTTCGGCTGCTGAAACTGCCACTGCTCGGAACAAAACATCCACTTCAATCGTTTTTTGCCCACTGAACTTTTATCGTTGGGGATCATTTTAAAAACTCGCGGGTTCCAAGGGAATGTGTGTCAAGTGAATAATGACCATGCACTGTCTGGGCATTTAGGTAAAGGTTAAAATTTGTGAAAAATTTGAAAACTCCCCAGAATCACCCCTTTGACTGGCAAAAACGTTTTCAGATTTTTCATCTTTCCAACAATGAAAAATGATATGATTCTAAATTTTCAAAGCTGCAAGAGGTCTGGAAGTCAGTCAGTCAGGTTAACTTAATTTTATAATAATTTCCAGCATCTGTTTTATTTTTCTTCTAACTGTACCAGATATGAAGTCCACGTCGAAGACCTGTGGCCAGTGCATTGCCTGCTTCCGGACAGAAGATTGCGGGAAATGTGACATTTGCAAGGAAATGAAAAAACTCAGTGGATCCAACAAATCAAAGAAGAAATGCCGCCAAAGGATCTGCATCAGCAATCCTGATGCTGGGACTATTTCCGTTGTCACACCCAAAAGTGCAGAAAGTACTTCATCAGGTCATGGCAAGACCGATTCTGAGAGCAAGAAGCCGAAACTAAGGGAAATGAATTATTCAGACGATGACACCTGGGAACCAGCTGGTCAAAAAACAAAGCAGAAGAAGCCACACCTGACGTCTCGTATCAAACACTTGAGTCATCAAAAGGGAAAGGAATCGGATTCCGATGACGATACTGGCCGGAAGTCGAAGGAACCTCCAAGGCAGTGTTACGGACCTGGTTGCGTGAATGCAGCCCTACCGGGAAGCAAATATTGCAGTGATAAATGCGGCCTTCGCCTGGCGACATCACGAATCTATCAGGTCCTGCCACAGCGTATTCAAGAGTGGAACCTTACACCGTGCCATGCTGAAAGGGTCAACCGAAACAAGCTGGAAAGCATCAGGAAACAGCAGTTTGAAGCAAAAGCAATCTTACAGGAACTAGATAAGAGGCACGAAGAGTTGGATGTGATTGTTGCGCAAGCAAAATCGGCTTCAATCGATTCCCGAGTGGAGGAAGAAAGTGAAGATGAGGCAGAACTCAGCATTCACTGCATAACGTGTGGCCACGAAATACATTCAAGAACGGCCGTTAGACATCTCGAAAAATGCTTTGCCAAGTACGAGAGCCAGACTTCGTTTGGATCAGTATACAAGACCAGGATCGATGGAAATAACATGTTTTGCGATTACTACAATCCATCGACCGGGACTTACTGCAAACGACTGAAAGTTATGTGTCCTGAACATTACAAGGAACCAAAGATCTCTGACACAGAGGTTAGCTGTTGACTGCAATTTTCTTTGTTTTTGGTTAATTTTTTCAGTGTTTTTTTTTTCGAGAGTATCACATGCACTATGCAGGCCTGAAATAGGATATTATTATGTATCTATCACTTGACAGAATTAATGCAAGGAACAGAATTAATGCATGTTTTTCAGCAGCAAAGTGCAGAGTGAATGAAGTTCAAATTCTGAATTTCTGTTGATTTCTTTGAAGGCGTTCATGTGTTGTAGTTTTGAATCTTTTCATTTTGATATCAGAAATGGAAATTTTCGCGTTCCTGAGTTGTGTTCTCAAATCTTCCCATTTTGACCGCGGAATAAATTTTCATGTGGTCCTTTGCAGAATGAAAGACTGGGATTTACCTTGTGTTAAATGCTTTGTGGAAGAATAAAAATAGTTGATTCTGATTTGACGCCGCATAACCTTGTTCTCACACTGCAGTAGGTGTATCATCATCCAGAAAGTCATGCTACACCGGAATACCAACACCATCATATCGTGCAACAGCTTCTCATTATAATGCCAGATCATCTGAGGACTGGATGTTGCCGAACTGTACCAACCAAGGCAAACAATAATTCTTGGCAAACGTCTCAGCGTGGAGAAATGGGTTGATGACGTAAACAAATGCCCACCAACAGCGTTATTCAAGGCACAAATGATTTCAAAACAGACTGACAAATTCCAGTTCTAATTTCTTGACTGACAAATTCGAGTTCTAATTTCTTGGTTTCTTACCCTGTTCACATTGGGCCATATTTCTCTTTGTGACTTAGCCCCTTACTTACCGTGTTCATTTTCACCTTGGAACACCATGAGGTGGTCCATTGGACTGGACCTCCCCCACTTCTAGCTAAGCATGTGGTGGAGTCAATTTATATTTTATTTGATCAATTTTGAGGTCAGACCCAAATATTGGTTGAGATTGCACCAATTCTTCCCATATTTTTTGGCTGTGATAGGTCAAAAACATGATTTTGCCTTGTTTTCCCCGTGTCATCTTTGTGACCTTATATTTTTATAAGTTAGACATTTCATCAGTGTGATAATTTCAAACTTTCAACTTCGATGTGAGATTTGATTATAGGTATATGGGAACAGTGATTAATGCAGTCTGTGTTTTTTTTTCAAATTGCTCTGAACTGGTGACCGGTTGGTGCTTTATGCGAGTAAAAAATACTGACCTTTTACAAAGCATCACAAAACACTGGTTCGTATTCCACATTCCAAAACATTACCCACACTTTTAAAAACAGTGCCAGTGAACAACATGGCATTACCCAAAGCTGCATTTTTATTTTTGTCCTCGAGAAAAAAAGACTGAAAAATCACATAGTCGAAACTGGACCGGTCCAGAAAGCATCATTAAAGATCCAATTAGGCAAACCAGTCAAAAATAGGTAGATTGGCACTCTACTCGTTTCCTCAAGTCACCTGAGAAGTCGAAGCTGAGTTAAAGCCCAAAGAGGGATCGAGCTAAGTGAGATCGGAGTGGCCTTCAACTTGAGCACGATCGTGTTCCCCATTGGGATTCACGCAACTTGGACACAAAATGTTGGGGAGAATGGCCAGCTTCAACTGGCACTCCTCTCACACGTCTTATGCAACTTGAAGGGGAGTGGTAAGCTTAGTGGCAATGGGGAGAATGGCCTGTTATGATGTCCAAATTTTCATCCATCTGATGCGATGCAGCAATGGCACACAAAAAGCATTCTCTTGTCCTGTACAGAGAGATAGTATTCCTGAACGTAATCGGTGTGATAGGTAGCTGCACACTTGTGAGTGTTATTCGCTGGTAAGTGTGACATGGTACGAGTATTTTCTGACCTGTTGTAAATTTGGCAATTCTGAATGGCGAATGACCCAAAATCGAAAGTTGGGGGAAGGAATGAGGGCATGTAGTCTTCGCAAATTGGATTGATCCCAACTTCCTGCAACAACTTTAACAAAGTGTTTGTTGGCAAAGTAACCAAAAAAAAAAAAATTAAGAAAACAACACGCATTGTTTTGGTTGGTTTCTGAAACTCACTGTACTCGTGTTTATATTATCACCTGTTTTTCAGGTGTGTGGTTGTCCGTTGGTTGTTGATGTTTTTGATGGCTCAGGAGAGTTTTGTCGAGCATCAAAGAAGAATTGTATGAAGCATTACTGTTGGGAAAAGTTGAGACGAGCAGAAATAGACATGGAGCGTGTTCGACAGGTAAAGTTATTTACAGATTTTCAGTTGACTGTAGCTTTTTAGTACCCGGGTTGAATTCTTTAAAAAATGTCAGGTTATCATTTACTTGTCCAACCGTGTAGCATGAGGCCATTTCATGATCATTAACGGTATCAGGTTTTGACATCACCACTCATCATGGAAGATCATGGCATGTCGACATTCTTCTGTGAAACTTCCACTGGGCTCGGTAAGACCATTCGAGAAAATTGTTCTGGATGGGGACAAATGAAAATGCAGGATGACATTATTTGCAGTTGCGTGCTTTCTCCACATTGACAAGCGCACCCCCCCCTTCACATTGAGTTTTCTGTCATTTTCAAATGAAGAAATGGTTAATCTGTCAGCATCTGAAGGTTTTCAAAACTGCATGCCTTGTAAAATGGCAACAAAACAATCTCATTTCTGCTGCTTCTTTTGGCTGTCTGTCTTCCATTCAAAACATCCCTTCTGCCGTGACGGACGCTCAATTCTATGCCAAAATTGCATCGCCCCACCTGCATCCAGCTCTTCTGTTTGTGCTGCTGTGTGTATGAATTCATTCAATTACCGCTCTGTCCAGAACGGACTCATAAAATCACATTGTCAAAACAACATGGGATTTGTTGTTCAGCAGCACAAAACGTGCAAGGTATCTATGATAAAAAATGATGTGTGAAAAACTTGTTAGCCAATCACAGCTTGCATGTTTGACAAGTCTTCTACAGCACCCATTCAAACGGCATGGGCATAACTATTTACAGACTAGCCGGGCTGCGCCCGGCCCTGCCGGCCTGCCATTACAGTGTGTAAAGTAATTGCATGATTTTCAATTCGTGTCTTGTCATCGGGCTCTCGGGTTTGCGAAGAAATCGGTTTTGTTGCTGTCTCGTCGCGATGACAGAACCCGGCGTCGTCCCGTCGGGTGTCAGGTGTATTTGTGCAGTATGCTGGTGGGCCGAAAAGGGGATCAAACGATGCACGAATTGCAAGTATCGTCGGAGGTTTTGTTTCCGGGTCGCTCCCATTGATTCAGAAAATGTTTTCCTTCATGATTGCCCTTCTTGTAGGACACAATTTGAAAATTTACAAATTTTATTGTGTCCCATTGTAGGACACAATTTGAAAAGGTTTGCATAACATGCTTGATGTGCTGTCAACTATCATGGAGCTGCGAAGACATTTCAGAGTGTTTCTTGTTAAGTGTGATGGGTTTCCCGTGAGGAGATTACCGGAGACGGAGTCAATACGGAGTAATGCAGCATACGCTGCTCATATGTATTTCCGGAGCTGTGTCGTAGCCTTTAATCTGATGGAAGTCTACACGTAATTCATCTGGTTTCCGTGTCCCAATGCAAGAACCACTGCGAAGGTAACATGAGAAAGGCAAAAGCAACGTTGGTCCAGGAAAAGCAACGTTGGTCCAATTGGAAGGGTCATCCTCGTGCCCTGGTTGTGCTGCTGAAAGGGGCACAGGCCAAGTCCCTCGACTCCTTAAGGATGAGACGTCAAAAGCGTGATCCGCTCTGCAGCATCATATTCTTTGCACCGTAAAGAACACCAGGATCCAGGTCCATGACAAGGGCCTGGTAACAGGGCCGTATAACCATGAATCTTTTCGTTTTGGGGCAGACACGTTTCAGGGAAGACATTGGGTAACAGTTCGGAATACCTGCCGCGCCTCCTTCGCCGCACACGCCGCCTCCGCCGCCTCATTTTTTCGACCCCATCGGTTCCTTTTCTCGCCGCCTCCTAAATGTGAGCAAATGAGGCGGCGGAGACGGCGGAGAAACGTCAAGCTGACAGTGGAGAACCAAAACCACCCAAATCGGCAACAAAATGAACCACAACCGGCAATCCAAACAGCCAATTTCGCGGACGTTTTGTTGTCTCACGTACAAACCAAACACTATAACTTCTTGCACTTCTTGTCCTCAACTTCTTGGGTTACTGGTTTGGGTATGGGTGGGTGCTGATTTTGTCAGTTTATCGCGCATACAGCCGTCCTGTTGCGTTCCGAAGTGAACCTGTCCGTTTGCGCCTTTTTCACTGCAGACGGGAGTTGTTTCTATCGCCGAACCTGCTGGCTTGAGAACATTGCCGCGAGCTTTTTTGCCACTGCCCGTGGGTGGGTTAGGTGGATTAATGTTTTTTTTTTAATTTGACCGTATCTGCAGCGCAGAAAAATAAAAGAGCAGAAGGTGATTGCAAAGCTGAGCCAGCGGTTCACGTCGAAAACAACTGCCGTGTGCGGGTCGGGACAAAGTTCGAAAATCTTTAAGATCGAATGGCGCAAATGTCGAAAATCTTCAACAAATCCAAGAAAAACTGACCTAACCTTACCTTACCTAACCTGAGCAAAACACAAATTGTCAGAAAAACAATAAATCGGCCTCCACCGACAACGCCGCCTCCGCCATCTTCGCCGCGTACGCAGCCGCCGCCACCGTCTCAGCCGCCTCATTTGTTCATCTTGGAGGTGGCGGGAAAAGGAACCGAGGCGGTGGGTCGAAAAAATGAGGCGGCGGAAGCGTTTGTTCAAAAACCTATAGGTGATGGCGGGGAAAGGGGTAACAGTTCCAAAGACCTCGCTGCATGTGGATTCGGCAATTTTGCAGACGTGTGCTATTCGTCATTCGCAATTAAAGCTCACCAAACCTGACCAAACCTCTCCGCACGTTGCCAAAGAAGATTGGGTTCGGATAGGTTGGGCTGGGTTGGCAAAGGGCGGGGAGAGGTTAGGTCAGGTTTGGTTTGCTTTAATTGCGAATGAAGAATAGCACACGGCCGCGAAATTGCCGAATCCACATGCAGACAGGTCTTTGGAACTGTTTCCGGAAAAGGAACCGATGGCGGTGGGTCGAAAAAATGAGGCGGCGGAAGCGGCGTGTGCAGGGGAGGCGGCGGTCGGCATGTATTCCGCACTCTCACCGGACACTGCGGCGACCCAGATGGGGGTCTGGGGGTGGATCCTGCCGGTAGTCGGGGTCTGGATTGGAGCCCAGCGGGGTTTCAAGGGGCAGATACAGCCCTGGTGGGGGTCTGCGGGAGGCAGAGCCCCACGCAGAAGCTGAAGGAAGATTTGAATGTGAATTTTAATTGCCACACTGCTGTTAATTTTTATCATTTGAGCATGCGAAGAAGAGGGGCTTTGGCAGGGCAAAGAGGCAGGAAAACAAAAAATTTGTGACAAATGACAAATGAAATGTTGCATTTTTTGTCTCGACACCATCAGTGTGCATTTTGGAATTGCTTTCTTCGTCCCATCAACACAAAGCGACGAATGCATGCATTGAAACATGCTCCAAGTCCAACACTTTAACAGCTCACTCCTTCGGCTGCTCAAATGTTCGTGCTCGGCTTCCATCTCGCGGGCCGCGAATTTCCGAAATGCAAACAAATCGCCAGAATTTCAACTGGTGCGTTCCGCGTTTAAAAACACGAAAAAAGACATATCTTTTACCAATCCTGATGGTGTCAACCAACTGAGTGGTGTCACCCAACTGCATGTTGTCAACCTTCTGCGCAGTGAAAACCTGCTGCGTGGTGTCTGCACACAGGTGTTGAAAAGGTCCTCGGCATTTTTCAAAAGATTTTTCCAAAAAAACCGCCTCGATTCGAACCAACCATCCACGCATTATAAGCACATCGCTTTGGACCACTCGGCCACGACGGCTACATCAGAAAAACGCTTCAGGAATCCATATTCACACAACCCTGGCGGTTTGTTTGGAAATTTAGTGCGCCTGCCATCTGTTCAAGCTGTTCGGCTTCAGTTTAATTTTCGTTGAGAAATTCATTTTTACTGCCATCTGTGAATTTCACAGGAAATCACTTTTCTGCGCCCATCACCATCTATGAACCGCAAAGTGCGCCAAATTTATGATGGGCCCCTGTGCCCTTCAGGGGCAAAATTTCGAAATAATGGCTCGATAAAACCCAGATTCTGGTCACGTGGGTTTGCTGTCCAAATTTGGGCGAAATCGGCCTGGCGGTTCGGCGGGAATCGTCTAACAAAAAAATCGGCTTCACTTTTATATATAGAGATTTATTGATATGTTAGCTCCTCGGTGTAGAGAAGGGTCCAGAGGATGACCACACAGGAGGAAACTTGAAGATCCAAAGTCGGGTGAAAACAATATTTTCTTGGTTTTTGATGGCTGGTACTAAACGTTATGGCCTGCATGGGTGTTGAAATTCAGTGTGTAAGGAAAACATTGTCAGGAGGAGAGTTTTCTACCAGTTTTCTGTGCCATTGGAGAATAGGTTGCATCTACCATATTCTTATTCTTGTAAATAAACTGAGAAGGCTTTGCACATGGAAAACACGGTTGGTGTTTCTGGCTTTGAACATTGCGCATTGGCAATGTAATGCTGTGACTGCCATACTTGGTGCCCATGTCAAAGCACATACATTTTGTGGTTTTGTCTGCTGCATGAAAGGCTAATGCATTTTGATTGTTTTTCAGGTGAAATTGTACTCTGTCTATGCTCAAATGTGCTCTTCTTTCCTGCGCAAAAATGGTTTGTAGATTGCACCTGGTTTTCTTGCAGCGACTGTTTCCGTTTTGGTGTTTTGAGCACTGTATGGGAAGCCAACCTTTTTTCCTTCAAAGAACAATTTCAATTTCATTGCTGAAGGCAAAAATGCTGTCCATACCTGTCAACTTGAGGCTGGAAATTGTTTTTGGCGATAAACTTGAAGATTTCACTCAAGGAAACGTCTGCACAAGTTTTGGGAGGGCTGCGTGGTCACCAGGGGTGGATGCCAGAAAGGATGCCCATCACTGCCACCCTTCTTGTGAGCATGACCTCTCTGATGTTAATTCGTGCTCGTTTCTCATCTCATTCGGTTGGTACTCTTGGCACCAATCGTGACCTGACTTTGCAAATTTGAGGTTACTTATAAATTATTATTAATTAAGTGCACAGTTTTGGTTGGAATCCCTGGCAACTCTGGCGAGACCTCCATGTTCTTTCTCAAGACCAGGTGCTCAATTAGGATGACTATTTTCTTACTTTATGATTTTATCTATCTGGCAATCACTGCATTCATGATCATTAGCAGTCAGCCTGCATTCTTAAATTCTCATTCGCTTCCATCACTGCAAACTGTCCAAGACGGCATGTGTTTGGCAGTGAAAGTTCCAATGATTGCTTATTTTTTATTTTAATGAAACCGAAAAAATCAATCCAAACCAAAAGCAGTGCTGCAAAACTGAAAAGTGAAACATTCAGTTGTCAGAAAAGCAAGAGGAGCCCACAAGCCATACTTTGAGGAGACCCCTAGATAAAAGTACAAACACAAATTTTAGCCAGCAAAAACATTAAAACATTCATGCTGATTTCACACACCAGGCAAATGGCTTGTACTCGTACTTTTTACAGGCCCTATTTCGATGTCCCACTTTGTCCAAAAGTGCTGCATCATTTCTTGCTTAAGGTTGTGTCATTTTGTTCTTCTTGTCCAACTTTTCAGTGGCTGAAAATGGACGAACTATTAGAGAAGGAGTGGCAGCTTAGACAGGCCATGGCAAACAGAGCAGGTGTTTTGCCATTGATGCTGCATTCCACTTACAATCACGAGCTAATGGAGAAAGTGCAATCCCAGTTGTCAAGGCAGCAGAATAACAACAGTGGGTCTGGCAACGGGACAACTGCTGAACAAAGTTGATAGTTTTTTTCTTCTTTGCTTTGCTGATATTATATTACAAGCTATAAAACTGAACTGAACTATGTGCATTTTGCAAATTACAATTATCATTTTTACAATGCGTCTTTTCTCATGGTGTGTGGTTTCACTGCACGGGCAGGGCCAGAAAGAAGTGCGTGGAAACACTGGGAATGCAGTTCCTGCCCCCCCCATGCCTATGGGAACGCAGTTCCTGCATGCCCAAAAGAGTGTTCTATTTTGCCCTCGGGAAGTTCCCTCTCGAGTTCCCTTTTGCCCTTATAATTAGTGGCTTTTCGGACCACTGACCAACCACAGTAAATCAGAAAACAGATAATGATGAACTCAACTCATTCCTTCAGTGACTTGCGTTGTGATCTGTGAAGTCTTATCCAGATGAAGCAAAGACCACTGACCGACCACAGTAAATCAGAAAACAGATAATGAAAGTTGATCCTGATACCTGGCATGATTGTTGTTCTGTGTTGGCGTATACGATTGCCTTGCCCTTCGCTTTTGTGCACCATAATTTGGTCTTTGCAAGACCAATTTTGCCCCCAAAACGAATTTCAAAATTTTTTCGGCTTCTGGTGTCTCCGCCACCTGGACCCCCCGCTTGCTCCCGCAGGGGCTCTGCCCCAGACCCCCATAACTGAGAGCTCCACTCCAGACTCCCGACGGCTGCTCTCAATTATGAACCATTTCCCTTTTCTCCCTTTAGCATTCCTGCCCTTTTTCTGTTGCAGTTCGTCCACCCGGCACCATGAACAGAAAACAAGGGAACGAACAGAAGCCATAAATCAACCGTTCATAAAAATTTAAAAATTTTTCTATTTAATTTTACAGACAGTTTGTTCGGCCTCTTTGTTTGGCAGTTTGACGGCTTCTTTGTTCTGTTCCTCTGTGCCCATGGTTTGCAACACAACCGGTTGTATGGTTTGTGATTTGCCTGACAGTCTATCTATCGACGGATCAGAAAGCCGTTCCCTCAAGTTCCACAATTTCTGTCTTTCACCGTCATAGGATATCATTTCTAGACCTTGACACGTCAGGGAAATGGGGAAAAGATTGCTATTTGTGACATAAAAGCCAATGTCAATATTGCATGAAAAACTCATGCGGTTGCTTTTTTGGAAAATCATTCCAATTTGTACGATTTTCCAATTTGTTCCGAACACAGGGGCATTATGTTTGTTTTCTTATGGCTTACCAGAGACATGTCTGGAACACAGGTGCAGGATGTTCCATCCTCTCGTGGCTGAAATGTCAAAATCTTTGTTGAACCAGAGTTGGGAAAATGTTCTCTTGGAAGCTTTGTTAAACCTTTCATCATGCCTATTGTTTTCCTTCAGAATACAGGTGTATTTTCACAGGAATGCAGTGCAAGACTTACGATAAACCTACTAACTCTCAAATGGTACATTGGTCACTCTTTGAAGGCTATTGAGGGAGCAGATGCAACGTTTTACCTGCGCAGTTAAAACCATCTCGGAAAAAACGAAGTTATTGATAGCAGAGTATAAATACTGTTTATATTTGACATCTACATAAAATGGCATCACAGATGCCCTAAGATCTTTTTTCAAGCCAACAATGAACACCAAAGCAATCATGAGCGGAAAAAGTTTTGTAGCTAAAACTGGTCTTTACAAGTTGATGCCAGGCACAGGTGGATGACCAGTGAATTATTTTATTCCACAAACAGGTTATGATCTGGGACGAAAGAAGCAGTTTGTGCTTTCACTGGTCAGTTCACTGAACTGCATATAAAATCAGTAGGCAATGGATGCAATAAAAATGTACTGATTCCCTCAAGTCAAGTGGACAGTCATATGTGTCCCAAGATATCCCACGCAACATGGTATAAATTTGTTCAGTTTTTCACGTATCCTCTACTTTCCGTTTACTTGCGTTTGACATGTGCATTTCCCTCAATGCTTTGCACCGAGCCGGAGGATGACTAACTTGCAAACATTGTGTGTAGGAACCACCTATCAATCAAGCCAAAGAAGGCATCAGTTCTTTCCCGCTGGAATAAGGAAAGCATTGGGTTCATTTTAAAATTGTTTGAAACAAGTCACAAGCCTCAAGGGTAGTTTTCCTTGTGCAAAAAACAAAGCTGATATTACAAGATTATACACACCATAAAATGCACATCAATGGACGGATTGACAAATTGCACATTCCAACATGTCAGCAGCAAAGAAATATAAAGATAAGATTCCATGCAAGTTCTTGCGACTAGATCCTGCTACAAGGAACGGATTAAACAATGGGAAAATTAAAAATGAAGCCATGGAGCCAGCCACGAAACATCCCAAATTTTAACAAATTAATGCAGGGTTGTTTTTAACCCGGTATCGCCGAGGACGAATTCGGCATGCTTTGGAGCTGGCAAGATCTTGCCAGGATAGCAATCTGAGACCCTCATGTGCCCACTGTTCCAAATTCGGCACCTTTTGGATTGAGTGTTGACGCAGAATATTCCATTGAACGTGGGTGAAGTTTCCTGCTGGAAGAGTGTTGATTTGTATGTAACTTGTTTGGGAGCAGTACAGGGTCGGATGATCCGCCACAAAATCTCTAACCGGAAGCAGTGTGAGGGTTGACACATTCAGGAGATTGTGGGGGATGTCCAAAAAGAGGACAGATACAACCAATGCAAGAAAGAGAATTTTTTGTGCAAGTAATGGTGCCGAATTCAACCCACTGGGCCATTCGAAAGGAAAAAAGAAAACAACCCAGAAGATTTTCCTTCGCCCTCTCGTGTATTTGAGATTTTTTTTGTCCCAAGGAAACATTTCCACATGGATTTGGAATCAACAGAAGGAACTTTAAAATTAAAACACATTGCACAACACATTCTGTCTGCCTTATGTTCCCATGTTTCATCTGCTTCCCATAAATATCATTCCTGCACTAATTGAAAGAAGTTCAAGAGAATCTTTGTCCAAGTTGCAAACTTTTCCAAAAATTCATTCATCCATTTCTTTTAATAATTTTTTGTTTTTAATAATTTTTTGCATGATTTCATCAATGATATTACATTGCCCATTGTGCCGAATCCAGCATATTTTGCATTTTTGACATTTGACAAAAAAAATGGACGATCATACGATGCTCTTTGAATCAGTCATTGTTTTTTGTTTTCTTCCGGTGCCGGGTCAGAAGAGAAGATTTCTTCGTAATTTGTAATATTGGTCCAATATAAAAATTCAAAAAATGTGGTGCAGTATCAAGTGAAAGTAAGCTGCAATTTGCAAAACAATTTTTGAAATACCATGAGGTTTCAATTCAACAAAGCTAAGTCAAGAATCAACAAAATGTAAATGTTACAATCGTGATAGTGCAAACGTTCCTGTCAAGTGCCTGAAAAATCCAAAAGTGAAAACCTTAAAATTACAAAAAATCAAAAAAGTGAAAACCTTAAAATTGCAAAAACTGCATAATACATTCATTAGAGAAGCATTCGTACTTCATAAGACACAGCATTAAAATTTTGCGTTTTTTATGCATGGGGAACAAAGAATCTGTGGCACACCGACCTGTTCAGAAAGAATCCCTGTCCATGTGTGTAGACTTTTGAACGTTTTGTAAGGTCAGTACGTTAATTCACAATTATTGGTTCTTTTATTCGCATATCTAACGTAACCCTTTTTAAGAGAGTCATGCGATAATTGCCAAAAGTGCAAAGCAAAGTGATAAAACTGTTCAATAATAATTATGGAGTGTAAACATTTGCTGTTTTGTGACGAAGGGAGCATTTTATTTGGGATTCTTTTCATTCTCGTTTGGAAATTCACGCACAAATTTTCAAAAGAAATAATCCTTCAATTTTTAATGGGTTGGGGTTCAAAAAATCAAAAAGTTTGCATATAAGACTAGACGTGTGTCTTCTCACCTTTTTCCGTCGTGTTTTGGCTCGGTGTAACCCTTCCCTTAACAGTTTGCAATGTAAAAATGACAGAAGTACGAATTAAGGTAGTACAAAAGCTATAAAAATAAAAAAGAACAAACAATGGAACAGAGCAATAAAACATGAAAGTGAACTATGTAGCTGCCTTTAAAAAAGTTCAATGAAAATCTAAACTTTGCTATCTACATCAGCTGCTATCGTAGATAAAAAAATGGCCCCTATCTCCAAACAGATAGATCATTCCGAATTACGTGTACACAAAATATACAAACAAGAAAAGCCATCTGTCTTGGAAAACAATCGTATTTGCTTTTGAACACATTGAGGATATTTTGCAAAGAAAGATTTCCTGGCTGCAACACACTTCAGAAAGCATCAATTTGTTGGAACAGATATCAGAGTTGAGTTTGCGACTAATGACAGCAAGGCCAATGGGAAAAAACATTGAATCCAAAATCTTTTAAAACATTCAAACAAGAATGTACAGCATCGGGAAAATTAATGGAGCCACCAACGTAAATTAAATGGCAGAGGTGCCTCCGAAACTTTCCTTTACTTGCATCCTTTTCTCACAAAGAAAAAAGTGTCGTGTATCATCAACATGTTGTGACATCTGTTTCACAAGTTTTGTTTCAACAATTTTATTGCATATATTATTTAAAAAAAAAACACTTTCGATATTTTCATCTTCATTTGGTTGGACTACAAAGGAAAAAATTTGGTGCTAAATTTTCGCCGCGAGATCAAAAATATCATTGACTGCAGAAACTGCATTTAAATTGCATGTGTGGTTCCATTTAATTTTCCTGACAATGTACCTGCCTGACCACCTTCTTCTCAGATGAAAAGCAAGACAAGGTGATGCAAAGCATCATGCTTCAATGGAATGTCCAGGCTTGTTTCTCACGGCCTCCCACTGACTGAATCATCCCCATTTGAATTATTAAAGATTAAAGATGGACCCAATTCTCAAACAGCACTTTAAAGTACGCCACCTACGTGTTTCTAAAATATCAAATACTGCTGGTTGCACCAATTAATGAAGCAAAAGATGAAAAAAAAGGTGTCCCACTCAGATCAGTGATGAATAAGATGAAACATCAGGCTTCTAATCACAACAGCAGCCATTAAAACTGAGACGTTCGCAGTAAATAAAGCAGAACTGCTTTTGAGATATTCAGGATCACCTGGAAAAGAAAAGAAGAAAAAAGTGTCAGCCAGAAAAAAAGCAAAGGTGAAAAAGTAGGTGATTCACTGATCAACAATCATGTGTCACGACACACACAAAAAATTTTGCAACCTCTGGTCTCAATCTTATCCCACTTCATGCCTGAGGGGTATCGCAACCAGGATGTAAATACTAAATTTTGTTTATAATTGCATGCGATTGCTATACCAGCATAACATCCCTCAAGGGCAGTCACGTGACGATAGCCTGGAAGGAAGAAAATATAATTTTTCAGGTATAGATTAGCTGAAACCTTCCTCCACATTCGGCAAAAAAATCGAAAAACCAATTGCAATGGCCTGAAAGTGCAAAAGATAGGAGAGAATCGTGGATAAAGGTTTGGGAATGAAAGAGGGACAAGAGTGAAGTGAAACTGCAGGTGGAGTGGCCTTTTCTCAAGTCCGCTATGCTCTACGAACACACAGTCCACCACCAATCACGTCGAATCGGCACTTTAAAATCCCCTAATTTATCCATGAAACTCTCAAATTTAGCGACTATTTGTCTGCACGTCTTTTCTTTTGAAACAAATTTTCTCGTTTGTTTCCTCGGTGTAACTTAAAGGGGGAGTGGGGGTTACAAAAATAAAAATATGCAATTTTGGGCTCTACCTTTAATGTCACCAAATTGCCCATTTTATACTGATTTCAATGACAAATTACCACTACGGTAGCTTCATTGGTTGAGGAGCTATAGCGTTTCCTGTGCGACACTTGTTTCATGCGACAGCATATTTTTCATTTACTTCGAAAAATCACAAATTTCAAAGCGCGCTTTTACCGCTTTCACGTTTTTGACATTTTTCGCACTTTTGATTGCATTTTCTCAGCTTCCAGATGTCATGGGAAAGTGAAAATTGGCACACTTGTGTAAAA